>CAWVNZ010002099.1:0-72259 GCA_963930735.1 Dioctria linearis
GTCGCAAATTTTAAGTGCGCCAGGGATTGCCTTTTCTATAGTAAATTATTCAAAAAATAATTTTTTACTCTCGCAAATTTCAATTTCGCCAGGTAAATTTTTCACAAATTAATTTTTTATTGTCGCAAATTTTAAATACGCCAAGGACTGCCTTTTCTATAGTAAATTATTCAAAAAATAATTTTCTACTGTCGCAAATTTTAATTACGCCAGGGATTGCCTTTTCTATAGTAAATTATTCAAAAAATAATTTTTTACTGTGGCAAATTTTAAGTGCGCCAGGGATTGCCTTTTCTATAGTAAATTATTCAAAAAATAATTTTTTACTCTCGCAAATTTCAATTTCGCCAGGTAAATTTTTCACAAATTAATTTTTTACTGTCGCAAATTTTAAATACGCCAGGGATTGCCTTTTCTATAGTAAATTATTCAAAAAATAATTTTCTACTGTCGCAAATTTTAATTACGCCAGGGATTGCCTTTTCTATAGTAAATTATTCAAAAATAATTTTTTACTGTCGCAAATTTCAAATCCGCCAGGGATTGCCTTTTCTATAGTAAATTATTCAAAAAATATTTTTTTACTCTCGCAAGTTTTAATTGCGCCAGGGATTGCCTTTTCTACAGTAAATTTTGCAAAAAATAATTTTTTACTGTCGCAAATTTTAATTGCGCCAGGGATTGCCTTTTCTATAGTAAACTTTTCAAATAATAATTTTCTACTGTCGCAAATTTTAATTGCGCCAGGGATTGCCTTTCTACAGTAAATTTTTCAAAAAATAATTTTTTACTGTCGCAAATTGTAATTGCGCCAGGGATTGCCTTTTCTATAGTAAATTATTCAAAAATTAATTTTCTACTGTCGCAAATTTTAATTGCGCCAGGGATTGCCTATTCTACAGTAAATTTTGCAAAAAATAATTTTTTACTGTCGCAAATTTTAATTGCGCCAGGGATTGCCTTTTCTATAGTAAATTATTCAAAAAAATAATTTTCTACTGTCGCAAATTTTAATTGCGCCAGGGATTGCCTTTCTACAGTAAATTTTTCAAAAAATAATTTTTTACTGTCGCAAATTGTAATTGCGCCAGGGATTGCCTTTTCTATAGTAAATTATTCAAAAAATAATTTTCTACTGTCGCACTTTTTAATTGCGCCAGGGATTGCCTTTTCTACAGTAAATTTTGCAAAAAATAATTTTTTACTGTCGCAAATTTTAATTGCGCCAGGGATTGCCTTTTCTATAGTAAATTATTCAAAAAATAATTTTCTACTGTCGCAAATTTTAATTACGCCAGGGATTGCCTTTTCTATAGTAAATTATTCAAAAAATAATTTTTTACTGTCGCAAATTTTAAGTGCGCCAGGGATTGCCTTTTCTATAGTAAATTATTCAAAAAATAATTTTTTACTCTCGAAAATTTCAATTTCGCCAGGTAAATTTTTCACAAATTAATTTTTTACTGTCGCAAATTTTAAGTACGCCAGGGATTGCCTTTTCTATAGTAAATTATTCAAAAAATAATTTTCTACTGTCGCAAATTTTAATTACGCCAGGGATTGCCTTTTCTATAGTAAATTATTCAAAAAACAATTTTTTACTGTCGCAAATTTTAGGTGCGCCAGGGATTGCCTTTTCTATAGTAAATTATTCAAAAAATAATTTTTTACTCTCGCAAATTTCAATTTCGCCAGGTAAATTTTTCACAAATTAATTTTTTACTGTCGCAAATTTTAAATACGCCAGGGATTGCCTTTTCTATAGTAAATTATTCAAAAAATAATTTTCTACTGTCGCAAATTTTAATTACGCCAGGGATTGCCTTTTCTATAGTAAATTATTCAAAAAATAATTTTTTACTGTCGCAAATTTCAAATCCGCCAGGGATTGCCTTTTCTATAGTAAATTATTCCAAAAATAATTTTTTACTATCGCAAGTTTTAATTGCGCCAGGGATTGCCTTTTCTACAGTAAATTTTGCAAAAAATAATTTTTTACTGTCGCAAATTTTAATTGCGCCAGGGATTGCCTTTTCTATGGTAAACTTTTCAAAAAATAATATTCTACTGTCGCAAATTTTAATTGCGCCAGGGATTGCCTTTCTACAGTAAATTTTTCAAAAAATAATTTTTTACTGTCGCAAATTGTAATTGCGCCGGGGATTGCCTTTTCTATAGTAAATTATTCAGAAAATAATTTTATACTGTCGCAAATTTTAATTGCGCCAGGGTTTGCCTTTTCTATAGTAAATTATTCAAAAAATAATTTTCTACTGTCGCAAATTTTAATTACGCCAGGGATTGCCTTTTCTATAGTAAATTATTCAAAAAATAATTTTTTACTGTCGCAAATTTTAAGTGCGCCAGGGATTGCCTTTTCTATAGTAAATTATTCAAAAAATAATTTTTTACTCTCGCAAATTTTAAATATCCCAGGGATTGCCTTTTCTATAGTAAATTATTCAAAAAATAATTTTTTACTGTCGCAAATTTTAATTGCGCCAGGGATTGCCTTTTCTATAGTAAATTATTCAAAAAATAATTTTCTACTGTCGCAAATTTTAATTGCGCCAGGGATTGCCTTTCTACAGTAAATTTTTCAAAAAATAATTTTTTACTGTCGCAAATTGTAATTGCGCCAGGGATTGCCTTTTCTATAGTAAATTATTCAAAAAATAATTTTCTACTGTCGCACTTTTTAATTGCGCCAGGGATTGCCTTTTCTACAGTAAATTTTGCAAAAAATAATTTTTTACTGTCGCAAATTGTAATTGCGCCAGGGATTGCCTTTTCTATAGTAAATTATTCAAAAAATAATTTTTTACTCTCGCAAATTTTAAATATCCCAGGGATTGCCTTTTCTATAGTAAATTATTCAAAAAATAATTTTTTACTCTCGCAAATTTTAAATATCCCAGGGATTGCCTTTTCTATAGTAAATTATTTAAAAAATAATTTTTTACTGTCGCAAATTTTAATTGCGCCAGGGATTGCCTTTTCTATAGTAAATTATTCAAAAAATAATTTTCTACTGTCGCAAATTTTAATTGCGCCAGGGATTGCCTTTCTACAGTAAATTTTTCAAAAAATAATTTTTTACTGTCGCAAATTGTAATTGCGCCAGGGATTGCCTTTTCTATAGTAAATTATTCAAAAAATAATTTTCTACTGTCGCACTTTTTAATTGCGCCAGGGATTGCCTTTTCTACAGTAAATTTTGCAAAAAATAATTTTTTACTGTCGCAAATTGTAATTGCGCCAGGGATTGCCTTTTCTATAGTAAATTATTCAAAAAATAATTTTTCTACTGTCGCACTTTTTAATTGCGCCAGGGATTGCCTTTTCTACAGTAAATTTTGCAAAAAATAATTTTTTACTGTCGCAAATTTTAATTGCGCCAGGGATTGCCTTTTCTATGGTAAACTTTTCAAAAAATAATATTCTACTGTCGCAAATTTTAATTGCGCCAGGGATTGCCTTTCTACAGTAAATTTTTCAAAAAATAATTTTTTACTGTCGCAAATTGTAATTGCGCCGGGGATTGCCTTTTCTATAGTAAATTATTCAAAAAATAATTTTATACTGTCGCAAATTTTAATTGCGCCAGGGTTTGCCTTTTCTATAGTAAATTATTCAAAAAATAATTTTCTACTGTCGCAAATTTTAATTACGCCAGGGATTGCCTTTTCTATAGTAAATTATTCAAAAAATAATTTTTTACTGTCGCAAATTTTAAGTGCGCCAGGGATTGCCTTTTCTATAGTAAATTATTCAAAAAATAATTTTTTACTCTCGCAAATTTTAAATATCCCAGGGATTGCCTTTTCTATAGTAAATTATTCAAAAAATAATTTTTTACTGTCGCAAATTTTAATTGCGCCAGGGATTGCCTTTTCTATAGTAAATTATTCAAAAAATAATTTTCTACTGTCGCAAATTTTAATTGCGCCAGGGATTGCCTTTCTACAGTAAATTTTTAAAAAATAATTTTTTACTGTCGCAAATTTCAATTTCGCCAGGTAAATTTTTCACAAATTAATTTTTTACTGTCGCAAATTTTAAGTGCGCCAGGGATTGCCTTTTCTATAGTAAATTATTCAAAAAATAATTTTTTACTCTCGCAAATTTCAATTTCGCCAGGTAAATTTTTCACAAATTAATTTTTTACTGTCGCAAATTTTAAATACGCCAGGGATTGCCTTTTCTATAGTAAATTATTCAAAAAATAATTTTCTACTGTCGCAAATTTTAATTACACCAGGGATTGCCTTTTCTATAGTAAATTTTGCAAAAAATAATTTTTTACTGTCGCAAATTTTAATTGCGCCAGGGATTGCCTTTTCTATAGTAAATTATTCAAAAAATAATTTTCTACTGTCGCAAATTTTAATTACGCCAGGGATTGCCTTTTCTATAGTAAATAATTCAAAAAATAATTTTTTACTGTCGCAAATTTTAAGTGCGCCAGGGATTGCCTTTTCTATAGTAAATTATTCAAAAAATAATTTTTTACTCTCGCAAATATCAATTTCGCCAGGTAAATTTTTCACAAATTAATTTTTTACTGTCGCAAATTTTAAATACGCCAGGGATTGCCTTTTCTATAGTAAATTATTCAAAAAATAATTTTCTACTGTCGCAAATTTTAATTACGCCAGGGATTGCCTTTTCTATAGTAAATTATTCAAAAAATAATTTTTTACTGTCGCAAATTTTAACTGCGCCAAGGATTGCCTTTTCTATAGTAAATTATTCAAAAAATAATTTTTTACTCTCGAAAATTTCAATTTCGCCAGGTAAATTTTTCACAAATTAATTTTTTACTGTCGCAAATTTTAAATACGCCAGGGATTGCCTTTTAATAGTAAATTATTCAAAAAATAATTTTTTACTCTCGCAAATTTTAAATATCCCAGGGATTGCATTTTCTATAGTAAATTATTCAAAAAATAATTTTTTACTGTCGCAAATTTTAAGTGCGCCAGGGATTGCCTTTTCTATAGTAAATTATTCAAAAAATAATTTTCTACTGTCGCAAATTTTAATTACGCCAGGGATTGCTTTTTCTATAGTAAATTATTCAAAAAATAATTTTCTACTGTCGCAAATTTTAATTACGCCAGGGATTGCTTTTTCTATAGTAAATTATTCAAAAAATAATTTTTTACTGTCGCAAATTTTAATTGCGCCAAGGATTGCCATTTCTATAGTATATTATTCAAAAAATAATTTTCTACTGTCGCAAATTTTAATTACACCAGGGATTGCCTTTTCTATAGTAAATTATTCAAAAAATAATTTTTTACTGTCGCAAATTTTAAGTGCGCCAGGGATTGCCTTTTCTATAGTAAATTATTCAAAAAATAATTTTTTACTCTCGAAAATTTCAATTTCGCCAGGTAAATTTTTCACAAATTAATTTTTTACTGTCGCAAATTTTAAATACGCCAGGGATTGCCTTTTAATAGTAAATTATTCAAAAAATAATTTTTTACTCTCGCAAATTTTAAATATCCCAGGGATTGACTTTTCTATAGTAAATTATTCAAAAAATAATTTTTTACTGTCGCAAATTTTAAGTGCTCCAGGGATTGCCTTTTCTATAGTAAATTATTCAAAAAATAATTTTCTACTGTCGAAAATTTTAATTACGCCAGGGATTGCTTTTTCTATAGTAAATTATTCAAAAAATAATTTTTTGCTGTCGCAAATTTTAATTGCGCCAAGGATTGCCATTTCTATAGTATATTATTCAAAAAATAATTTTCTACTGTCGCAAATTTTAATTACACCAGGGATTGCCTTTTCTATAGTAAATTATTCAAAAAATAATTTTTTACTGTCGCAAATTTTAAGTGCGCCAGGGATTGCCTTTTCTATAGTAAATTATTCAAAAAATAATTTTTTACTCTCGCAAATTTCAATTTCGCCAGGTAAATTTTTCACAAATTAATTTTTTACTGTCGCAAATTTTAAATACGCCAAGGATTGCCTTTTCTATAGTAAATTATTCAAAAAATAATTTTCTACTGTCGCAAATTTTAATTGCGCCAGGGATTGCCTTTTCTACAGTAAATTTTGCAAAAAATAATTTTTTACTGTCGCAAATTTTAATTGCGCCAGGGATTGCCTTTTCTATAGTAAATTATTCAAAAAATAATTTTTTACTGTCGCAAATTTTAAGTGCGCCAGGGATTGCCTTTTCTATAGTAAATTATTCAAAAAATAATTTTTTACTCTCGCAAATTTCAATTTCGCCAGGTAAATTTTTCACAAATTAATTTTTTACTGTCGCAAATTTTAAATACGCCAGGGATTGCCTTTTCTATAGTAAATTATTCAAAAAATAATTTTCTACTGTCGCAAATTTTAATTGCGCCAGGGATTGCCTTTTCTACAGTAAATTTTTCAAAAAATAATTTTTTACTGTCGCAAATTTTAATTGCGCCAGGGATTGCCTTTTCTATAGTAAATTATTCAAAAAATAATTTTCTACTGTCGCAAATTTTAATTACGCCAGGGATTGCCTTTTCTATAGTAAATTATTCAAAAAATAATTTTTTACTGTCGCAAATTGTAATTGCGCCAGGGATTACCTTTTCTATAGTAAATTTTTCAAAAAAAAATTTTTTCAGTCGCAAATTTTAATTGCGCCAGGGATTGCCTTTCCTACAGTAAATTTTGCAAAAAATAATTTTTTACTGTCGCAAATTTTAATTGCGCCAGGGATTGCCTTTTCTACAGTAAATTATTCAAAAAATAATTTTCTACTGTCGCAAATTTTAATTACGCCAGGGATTGCCTTTTCTATAGTAAATTATTCAAAAAATAATTTTTTACTGTCGCAAATTTTAATTGCGCCAGGGATTGCCTTTTCTATAGTAAATTATTCAAAAAATAATTTTTTACTCTCGAAAATTTCAATTTCGTAAGGAAAATTTTCACAAATTAATTTTTTACTGTCGAAAATTTTAAATACGCCAGGGATTGCCTTTTGTATAGTAAATTATTCAAAAAATAATTTTCTACTGTCGCAAATTTTAATTGCGCCAGGGATTGCCTTTTCTACAGTAAATTTTTCAAAAAATAATTCTTTACTGTCGCACTTTTTAATTGCGCCAGGGATTGCCTTTTCTACAGTAAATTTTGCAAAAAATAATTTTTTACTGTCGCAAATTTTAATTGCGCCAGGGATTCCCTTTTCTATAGTAAACTTTTCAAAAAATAATTTTCTACTGTCGCAAATTTTAATTGCGCCAGGGATTGCCTTTCTACAGTAAATTTTTCAAAAAATAATTTTTTACTGTCGCAAATTGTAATTGCGCCAGGGATTACCTTTTCTATAGTAAATTTTTCAAAAAATAATTTTTTACTGTCGCAAATTTTAATTGCGCCAGGGATTGCCTTTTCTACATTAAATTTTGCAAAAAAATAATTTTTTACTGTCGCAAATTTTAATTGCGCCAGGGATTGCCTTTTCTACAGTAAATTATTCAAAAAATAATTTTCTACTGTCGCAAATTTTAATTACGCCAGGGATTGCCTTTTCTATAGTAAATTATTCAAAAAATAATTTTTTACTGTCGCAAATTTTAACTGCGCCAGGGATTGCCTTTTCTATAGTAAATTATTCAAAAAATAATTTTTTACTCTCGAAAATTTCAATTTCGCCAGGTAAATTTTTCACAAATTAATTTTTTACTGTCGCAAATTTTAAATACGTCAGGGATTGCCTTTGCTATAGTAAATTATTCAAAAAATAATTTTCTACTGTCGCAAATTTTAATTACGCCAGGGATTGCCTTTTCTATAGTAAATTATTCAAAAAATAATTTTTTACTGTCGCAAATTTTAAGTGCGCCAGGGATTGCCTTTTCTATAGTAAATTATTCAAAAAATAATTTTTTACTGTCGCAAATTTTAACTGCGCCAAGGATTGCCTTTTCTATAGTAAATTATTCAAAAAATAATTTTTTACTCTCGAAAATTTCAATTTCGCAAGGTAAATTTTTCACAAATTAATTTTTTACTGTCGCAAATTTTAAATACGCCAGGGATTGCCTTTTGTATAGTAAATTATTCAAAAAATAATTTTCTACTGTCGCAAATTTTAATTGCGCCAGGGATTGCCTTTTCTACAGTAAATTTTTCAAAAAATAATTTTTTACTGTCGCACTTTTTAATTGCGCCAGGTATTGCCTCTTCTACAGTAAATTTTGCAAAAAATAATTTTTTACTGTCGCAAATTTTAATTGCGCCAGGGATTCCCTTTTCTATAGTAAACTTTTCAAAAAATAATTTTCTACTGTCGCAAATTTTAATTGCGCCAGGGATTGCCTTTCTACAGTAAATTTTTCAAAAAATAATTTTTTACTGTCGCAAATTGTAATTGCGCCAGGGATTACCTTTTCTATAGTAAATTTTTCAAAAAATAATTTTTTACTGTCGCAAATTTTAATTGCGCCAGGGATTGCCTTTTCTACATTAAATTTTGCAAAAAAATAATTTTTTACTGTCGCAAATTTTAATTGCGCCAGGGATTGCCTTTTCTACAGTAAATTATTCAAAAAATAATTTTCTACTGTCGCAAATTTTAATTACGCCAGGGATTGCCTTTTCTATAGTAAATTATTCAAAAAATAATTTTTTACTGTCGCAAATTTAAACTGCGCCAGGGATTGCCTTTTCTATAGTAAATTATTCAAAAAATAATTTTTTACTCTCGAAAATTTCAATTTCGCCAGGTAAATTTTTCACAAATTAATTTTTTACTGTCGCAAATTTTAAATACGTCAGGGATTGCCTTTGCTATAGTAAATTATTCAAAAAATAATTTTCTACTGTCGCAAATTTTAATTACGCCAGGGATTGCCTTTTCTATAGTAAATTATTCAAAAAATAATTTTTTACTCTCGCAAATTTTAAGTGCGCCAGGGATTGCCTTTTCTATAGTAAATTATTCAAAAAATAATTTTTTACTCTCGCAAATTTCAATTTCGCCAAGTAAATTTTTCACAAATTAATTTTTTACTGTCGCAAATTTTAAATACGCCAGGGATTGCCTTTTCTATAGTAAATTATTCAAAAAATAATTTTCTACTGTCGCAAATTTTAATTACGCCAGGGATTGCCTTTTCTATAGTAAATTATTCAAAAAATAATTTTTTACTGTCGCAAATTTCAAATCCGCCAAGGATTGCCTTTTCTATAGTAAATTATTCAAAAAATAATTTTTTACTATCGCAAGTTTTAATTGCGCCAGGGATTGCCTTTTCTACAGTAAATTTTGCAAAAAATAATTTTTTACTGTCGCAAATTTTAATTGCGCCAGGGATTGCCTTTTCTATAGTAAACTTTTCAAAAAATAATTTTCTACTGTCGCAAATTTTAATTGCGCCAGGGATTGCCTTTCTACAGTAAATTTTTCAAAAAATAATTTTTTACTGTCGCAAATTGTAATTGCGCCAGGGATTACCTTTTCTATAGTAAATTTTTCAAAAAATAATTTTTTACTGTCGCAAATTTTAATTGCGCCAGGGATTGCCTTTTCTACATTAAATTTTGCAAAAAAATAATTTTTTACTGTCGCAAATTTTAATTGCGCCAGGGATTGCCTTTTCTACAGTAAATTATTCAAAAAATTATTTTCTACTGTCGCAAATTTTAATTACGCCAGGGATTGCCTTTTCTATAGTAAATTAATCAAAAAATAATTTTTTACTGTCGCAAATTTTAACTGCGCCAAGGATTGCCTTTTCTATAGTAAATTATTCAAAAAATAATTTTTTACTCTCGAAAATTTCAATTTCGCAAGGTAAATTTTTCACAAATTAATTTTTTACTGTCGCAAATTTTAAATACGCCAGGGATTGCCTTTTGTATAGTAAATTATTCAAAAAATAATTTTCTACTGTCGCAAATTTTAATTGCCCCAGGGATTGCCTTTTCTACAGTAAATTTTTCAAAAAATAATTTTTTACTGTCGCACTTTTTAATTGCGCCAGGGATTGCCTTTTCTACAGTAAATTTTGCAAAAAATAATTTTTTACTGTCGCAAATTTTAATTGCGCCAGGGATTCCCTTTTCTATAGTAAACTTTTCAAAAAATAATTTTCTACTGTCGCAAATTTTAATTGCGCCAGGGATTGCCTTTCTACAGTAAATTTTTCAAAAAATAATTTTTTACTGTCGCAAATTGTAATTGCGCCAGGGATTACCTTTTCTATAGTAAATTTTTCAAAAAATAATTTTTTACTGTCGCAAATTTTAATTGCGCCAGGGATTGCCTTTTCTACATTAAATTTTGCAAAAAAATAATTTTTTACTGTCGCAAATTTTAATTGCGCCAGGGATTGCCTTTTCTACAGTAAATTATTCAAAAAATAATTTTCTACTGTCGCAAATTTTAATTACGCCAGGGATTGCCTTTTCTATAGTAAATTATTCAAAAAATAATTTTTTACTGTCGCAAATTTTAACTGCGCCAGGGATTGCCTTTTCTATAGTAAATTATTCAAAAAATAATTTTTTACTCTCGAAAATTTCAATTTCGCCAGGTAAATTTTTCACAAATTAATTTTTTACTGTCGCAAATTTTAAATACGTCAGTGATTGCCTTTGCTATAGTAAATTATTCAAAAAATAATTTTCTACTGTCGCAAATTTTAATTACGCCAGGGATTGCCTTTTCTATAGTAAATTATTCAAAAAATAATTTTTTACTGTCGCAAATTTTAAGTGCGCCAGGGATTGCCTTTTCTATAGTAAATTATTCAAAAAATAATTTTTTACTGTCGCAAATTTTAACTGCGCCACGGATTGCCTTTTCTATAGTAAATTATTCAAAAAATAATTTTTTACTCTCGAAAATTTCAATTTCGCAAGGTAAATTTTTCACAAATTAATTTTTTACTGTCGCAAATTTTAAATACGCCAGGGATTGCCTTTTGTATAGTAAATTATTCAAAAAATACTTTTCTACTGTCGCAAATTTTAATTGCGCCAGGGATTGCCTTTTCTACAGTAAATTTTTCAAAAATTAATTTTTACTGTCGCACTTTTTAATTGCGCCAGGGATTGCCTTTTCTACATTAAATTTTGCAAAAAATAATTTTTTACTGTCGCAAATTTTAATTGCGCCAGGGATTCCCTTTTCTATAGTAAACTTTTCAAAAAATAATTTTCTACTGTCGCAAATTTTAATTGCGCCAGGGATTGCCTTTCTACAGTAAATTTTTCAAAAAATAATTTTTTACTGTCGCAAGTTGTAATTGCGCCAGGGATTACCTTTTCTATAGTAAATTTTTCAAAAAATAATTTTTTACTGTCGCAAATTTTAATTGCGCTAGGGATTGCCTTTTCTACATTAAATTTTGCAAAAAAATAATTTTTTACTGTCGCAAATTTTAATTGCGCCAGGGATTGCCTTTTCTACAGTAAATTATTCAAAAAATAATTTTCTACTGTCGCAAATTTTAATTACGCCAGGGATTGCCTTTTCTATAGTAAATTATTCAAAAAATAATTTTTTACTGTCGCAAATTTTAACTGCGCCAGGGATTGCCTTTTCTATAGTAAATTATTCAAAAAATAATTTTTTACTCTCGAAAATTTCAATTTCGCCAGGTAAATTTTTCACAAATTAATTTTTTACTGTCGCAAATTTTAAATACGTCAGGGATTGCCTTTGCTATAGTAAATTATTCAAAAAATAATTTTCTACTGTCGCAAATTTTAATTACGCCAGGGATTGCCTTTTCTATAGTAAATTATTCAAAAAATAATTTTTTACTGTCGCAAATTTTAAGTGCGCCAGGGATTGCCTTTTCTATAGTAAATTATTCAAAAAATAATTTTTTACTGTCGCAAATTTTAACTGCGCCAAGGATTGCCTTTTCTATAGTAAATTATTCAAAAAATAATTTTTTACTCTCGAAAATTTCAATTTCGCAAGGTAAATTTTTCACAAATTAATTTTTTACTGTCGCAAATTTTAAATACGCCAGGGATTGCCTTTTGTATAGTAAATTATTCAAAAAATAATTTTCTACTGTCGCAAATTTTAATTGCGCCAGGGATTGCCTTTTCTACAGTAAATTTTTCAAAAAATAATTTTTTACTGTCGCACTTTTTAATTGCGCCAGGGATTGCCTTTTCTACAGTAAATTTTGCAAAAAATAATTTTTTACTGTCGCAAATTTTAATTGCGCCAGGGATTCCCTTTTCTATAGTAAACTTTTCAAAAAATAATTTTCTATTGTCGCAAATTTTAATTGCGCCAGGGATTGCCTTTCTACAGTAAATTTTTCAAAAAATAATTTTTTACTGTCGCAAATTGTAATTGCGCCAGGGATTACCTTTTCTATAGTAAATTTTTCAAAAAATAATTTTTTACTGTCGCAAATTTTAATTGCGCCAGGGATTGCCTTTTCTACATTAAATTTTGCAAAAAAATAATTTTTTACTGTCGCAAATTTTAATTGCGCCAGGGATTGCCTTTTCTACAGTAAATTATTCAAAAAATAATTTTCTACTGTCGCAAATTTTAATTACGCCAGGGATTGCCTTTTCTATAGTAAATTATTCAAAAAATAATTTTTTACTGTCGCAAATTTTAACTGCGCCAGGGATTGCCTTTTCTATAGTAAATTATTCAAAAAATAATTTTTTACTCTCGAAAATTTCAATTTCGCCAGGTAAATTTTTCACAAATTAATTTTTTACTGTCGCAAATTTTAAATACGTCAGGGATTGCCTTTGCTATAGTAAATTATTCAAAAAATAATTTTCTACTGTCGCAAATTTTAATTACGCCAGGGATTGCCTTTTCTATAGTAAATTATTCAAAAAATAATTTTTTACTGTCGCAAATTTTAAGTGCGCCAGGGATTGCCTTTTCTATAGTAAATTATTCAAAAAATAATTTTTTACTCTCGCAAATTTCAATTTCGCCAAGTAAATTTTTCACAAATTAATTTTTTACTGTCGCAAATTTTAAATACGCCAGGGATTGCCTTTTCTATAGTAAATTATTCAAAAAATAATTTTCTACTGTCGCAAATTTTAATTACGCCAGGGATTGCCTTTTCTATAGTAAATTATTCAAAAAATAATTTTTTACTGTCGCAAATTTCAAATCCGCCAGGGATTGCCTTTTCTATAGTAAATTATTCAAAAAATAATTTTTTACTATCGCAAGTTTTAATTGCGCCAGGGATTGCCTTTTCTACAGTAAATTTTGCAAAAAATAATTTTTTACTGTCGCAAATTTTAATTGCGCCAGGGATTGCCTTTTCTATAGTAAACTTTTCAAAAAATAATTTTCTACTGTCGCAAATTTTAATTGCGCCAGGGATTGCCTTTCTACAGTAAATTTTTCAAAAAATAATTTTTTACTGTCGCAAATTGTAATTGCGCCAGGGATTACCTTTTCTATAGTAAATTTTTCAAAAAATAATTTTTTACTGTCGCTAATTTTAATTGCGCCAGGGATTGCCTTTTCTACATTAAATTTTGCAAAAAAATAATTTTTTACTGTCGCAAATTTTAATTGCGCCAGGGATTGCCTTTTCTACAGTAAATTATTCAAAAAATAATTTTCTACTGTCGCAAATTTTAATTACGCCAGGGATTGCCTTTTCTATAGTAAATTATTCAAAAAATAATTTTTTACTGTCGCAAATTTTAACTGCGCCAGGGATTGCCTTTTCTATAGTAAATTATTCAAAAAATAATTTTTTACTCTCGAAAATTTCAATTTCGCCAGGTAAATTTTTCACAAATTAATTTTTTACTGTCGCAAATTTTAAATACGTCAGGGATTGCCTTTGCTATAGTAAATTATTCAAAAAATAATTTTCTACTGTCGCAAATTTTAATTACGCCAGGGATTGCCTTTTCTATAGTAAATTATTCAAAAAATAATTTTTTACTGTCGCAAATTTTAAGTGCGCCAGGGATTGCCTTTTCTATAGTAAATTATTCAAAAAATAATTTTTTACTCTCGCAAATTTCAATTTCGCCAAGTAAATTTTTCACAAATTAATTTTTTACTGTCGCAAATTTTAAATACGCCAGGGATTGCCTTTTCTATAGTAAATTATTCAAAAAATAATTTTCTACTGTCGCAAATTTTAATTACGCCAGGGATTGCCTTTTCTATAGTAAATTATTCAAAAAATAATTTTTTACTGTCGCAAATTTCAAATCCGCCAGGGATTGCCTTTTCTATAGTAAATTATTCAAAAAATAATTTTTTACTATCGCAAGTTTTAATTGCGCCAGGGATTGCCTTTTCTACAGTAAATTTTGCAAAAAATAATTTTTTACTGTCGCAAATTTTAATTGCGCCAGGGATTGCCTTTTCTATAGTAAACTTTTCAAAAAATAATTTTCTACTGTCGCAAATTTTAATTGCGCCAGGGATTGCCTTTCTACAGTAAATTTTTCAAAAAATAATTTTTTACTGTCGCAAATTGTAATTGCGCCAGGGATTGCCTTTTCTATAGTAAATTATTCAAAAAATAATTTTTTACTGTCGCAAATTTTAAGTGCGCCAGGGATTACCTTTTCTATAGTAAATTTTTCAAAAAATAATTTTATACTGTCGCAAATTTTAATTGCGCCAGGGATTGCCTTTTCTACAGTAAATTTTGCAAAAAATATTTTTTTACTCTCGCAAATTTTAATTGCGCCAGGGATTGCCTTTTCTACAGTAAATTATTCAAAAAATAATTTTCTACTGTCGCAAATTTTAATTACGCCAGGGATTGCCTTTTCTATAGTAAATTATTCAAAAAATTATTTTTTACTATCGCAAGTTTTAATTGCGCCAGGGATTGCCTTTTCTACAGTAAATTTTGCAAAAAATAATTTTTTACTGTCGCAAATTTTAATTGCGCCAGGGATTGCCTTTTCTATGGTAAACTTTTCAAAAAATAATTTTCTACTGTCGCAAATTTTAATTGCGCAAGGGATTGCCTTTCTACAGTAAATTTTTCAAAAAATAATTTTTTACTGTCGCAAATTGTAATTGCGCCAGGGATTGCCTTTTCTATAGTAAATTATTCAAAAAATAATTTTTTACTGTCGCAAATTTTATGTACGCCAGGGATTGCCTTTTCTATAGTAAATTATTCAAAAAATAATTTTATACTGTCGCAAATTTTAATTGCGCCAGGGATTGCCTTTTCTATAGTAAATTATTCAAAAAATAATTTTATACTGTCGCAAATTTTAATTGCGTCAGGGATTGCCTTTTCTATAGTAAATTATTCAAAAAATAATTTTCTACTGTCGCAAATTTTAATTACGCCAGGGATTGCCTTTTCTATAGTAAATTATTCAAAAAATAATTTTTTACTGTCGCAAATTTTAAGTGCGCCAGGGATTGCCTTTTCTATAGTAAATTATTCAAAAAATTATTTTTTACTCTCGCAAATTTTAAATAACCAAGGGATTGCCTTTTCTATAGTAAATTATTCAAAAAATAATTTTTTACTGTCGCAAATTTTAAGTGCGCCAGGGATTGCCTTTTCTATAGTAAATTATTCAAAAAATAATTTTCTACTGTCGCAAATTTTAATTACGCCAGTGATTGCCTTTTCTATAGTAAATTATTCAAAAAATAATTTTTTACTCTCGCAAATTTTAAGTGCGCCAGGGATTGCCTTTTCTATAGTAAATTATTCAAAAAATAATTTTATACTGTCGCAAATTTTAATTACGCCAGGGATTGCCTTTTCTATAGTAAATTATTCAAAAAATAATTTTATACTGTCGCAAATTTTAATTGCGCCAGGGATTGCCATTTCTATAGTAAATTATTCAAAAAATAATTTTCTACTGTCGCAAATTTTAATTACACCAGGGATTGCCTTTTCTATAGTAAATTATTCAAAAAATAATTTTTTACTGTCGCAAATTTTAAGTGCGCCAGGGATTGCCTTTTCTATAGTAAATTATTCAAAAAATAATTTTTTACTGTCGCAAATTTTAAGTGCGCCAGGGATTGCCTTTTCTATAGTAAATTATTCAAAAAATAATTTTTTACTCTCGCAAATTTCAATTTCGCCAAGTAAATTTTTCACAAATTAATTTTTTACTGTCGCAAATTTTAAATACGCCAGGGATTGCCTTTTCTATAGTAAATTATTCAAAAAATAATTTTCTACTGTCGCAAATTTTAATTACGCCAGGGATTGCCTTTTCTATAGTAAATTATTCAAAAAATAATTTTTTACTGTCGCAAATTTCAAATCCGCCAGGGATTGCCTTTTCTATAGTAAATTATTCAAAAAATAATTTTTTACTATCGCAAATTTTAATTGCGCCAGGGATTGCCTTTTCTACAGTAAATTTTGCAAAAAATAATTTTTTACTGTCGCAAATTTTAATTGCGCCAGGGATTGCCTTTTCTATAGTAAACTTTTCAAAAATAATTTTCTACTGTCGCAAATTTTAATTGCGCCAGGGATTGCCTTTCTACAGTAAATTTTTCAAAAAATAATTTTTTACTGTCGCAAATTGTAATTGCGCCAGGGATTACCTTTTCTATAGTAAATTTTTCAAAAAATAATTTTTTACTGTCGCAAATTTTAATAGCGCCAGGGATTGCCTTTTCTACATTAAATTTTGCAAAAAAATAATTTTTTACTGTCGCAAATTTTAATTGCGCCAGGGATTGCCTTTTCTACAGTAAATTATTCAAAAAATAATTTTCTACTGTCGCAAATTTTAATTACGCCAGAGATTGCCTTTTCTATAGTAAATTATTCAAAAAATAATTTTTTACTGTCGCAAATTTTAACTGCGCCAGGGATTGCCTTTTCTATAGTAAATTATTCAAAAAATAATTTTTTACTCTCGAAAATTTCAATTTCGCCAGGTAAATTTTTCACAAATTAATTTTTTACTGTCGCAAATTTTAAATACGTCAGGGATTGCCTTTGCTATAGTAAATTATTCAAAAAATAATTTTCTACTGTCGCAAATTTTAATTACGCCAGGGATTGCCTTTTCTATAGTAAATTGTTCAAAAAATAATTTTTTACTGTCGCAAATTTTAAGTGCGCCAGGGATTGCCTTTTCTATAGTAAATTATTCAAAAAATAATTTTTTACTCTCGCAAATTTCAATTTCGCCAATTAAATTTTTCACAAATTAATTTTTTACTGTCGCAAATTTTAAATACGCCAGGGATTGCCTTTTCTATAGTAAATTATTCAAAAAATAATTTTCTACCGTCGCAAATTTTAATTACGCCAGGGATTGCCTTTTCTATAGTAAATTATTCAAAAAATAATTTTTTACTGTCGCAAATTTCAAATCCGCCAGGGATTGCCTTTTCTATAGTAAATTATTCAAAAAATAATTTTTTACTATCGCAAGTTTTAATTGCGCCAGGGATTGCCTTTTCTACAGTAAATTTTGCAAAAAATAATTTTTTACTGTCGCAAATTTTAATTGCGCCAGGGATTGCCTTTTCTATAGTAAACTTTTCAAAAAATAATTTTCTACTGTCGCAAATTTTAATTGCGCCAGGGATTGCCTTTCTACAGTAAATTTTTCAAAAAATAATTTTTTACTGTCGCAAATTGTAATTGCGCCAGGGATTGCCTTTTCTATAGTAAATTATTCAAAAAATATTTTTTTACTGTCGCAAATTTTAAGTGCGCCAGGGATTACCTTTTCTATAGTAAATTTTTCAAAAAATAATTTTATACTGTCGCAAATTTTAATTGCGCCAGGGATTGCCTTTTCTACAGTAAATTTTGCAAAAAATATTTTTTTACTGTCGCAAATTTTAATTGCGCCAGGGATTGCCTTTTCTACAGTAAATTATTCAAAAAATAATTTTCTACTGTCGCAAATTTTAATTACGCCAGGGATTGCCTTTTCTATAGTAAATTATTCAAAAAATAATTTTTTACTGTCGCAAATTTTAACTGCGCCAGGGATTGCCTTTTCTATAGTAAATTATTCAAAAAATAATTTTTTACTCTCGAAAATTTCAATTTCGCCAGGTAAATTTTTCACAAATTAATTTTTTACTGTCGCAAATTTTAAATACGCCAGGGATTGCCTTTTGTATAGTAAATTATTCAAAAAATAATTTTCTACTGTCGCAAATTTTAATTGCGCCAGGGATTGCCTTTTCTACAGTAAATTTTGCAAAAAATAATTTTTTACTGTCGCAAATTTTAATTGCGCCAGGGATTGCATTTTCTATAGTAAATTATTCAAAAAATAATTTTTTACTATCGCAAGTTTTAATTGCGCCAGGGATTGCCTTTTCTACAGTAAATTTTGCAAAAAATAATTTTTTACTGTCGCAAATTTTAATTGCGCCAGGGATTGCCTTTTCTATAGTAATCTTTTCAAAAAATAATTTTCTACTGTCGCAAATTTTAATTGCGCAAGGGATTGCCTTTCTACAGTAAATTTTTCAAAAAATAATTTTTTACTGTCGCAAATTGTAATTGCGCCAGGGATTGCCTTTTCTATAGTAAATTATTCAAAAAATAATTTTTTACTGTCGCAAATTTTATGTACGCCAGGGATTGCCTTTTCTATAGTAAATTATTCAAAAAATAATTTTATACTGTCGCAAATTTTAATTGCGCCAGGGATTGCCTTTTCTATAGTAAATTATTCAAAAAATAATTTTATACTGTCGCAAATTTTAATTGCGCCAGGGATTGCCTTTTCTATAGTAAATTATTCAAAAAATAATTTTCTACTGTCGCAAATTTTAATTACGCCAGGGATTGCCTTTTCTATAGTAAATTATTCAAAAAATAATTTTTTACTGTCGCAAATTTTAAGTGCGCCAGGGATTGCCTTTTCTATAGTAAATTATTCAAAAAATAATTTTTTACTCTCGCAAATTTTAAATAACCAAGGGATTGCCTTTTCTATAGTAAATTATTCAAAAAATAATTTTTTACTGTCGCAAATTTTAAGTGCGCCAGGGATTGCCTTTTCTATAGTAAATTATTCAAAAAATAATTTTCTACTGTCGCAAATTTTAATTACGCCAGTGATTGCCTTTTCTATAGTAAATTATTCAAAAAATAATTTTTTACTCTCGCAAATTTTAAGTGCGCCAGGGATTGCCTTTTCTATAGTAAATTATTCAAAAAATAATTTTATACTGTCGCAAATTTTAATTACGCCAGGGATTGCCTTTTCTATAGTAAATTATTCAAAAAATAATTTTATACTGTCGCAAATTTTAATTGCGCCAGGGATTGCCATTTCTATAGTAAATTATTCAAAAAATAATTTTCTACTGTCGCAAATTTTAATTACACCAGGGATTGCCTTTTCTATAGTAAATTATTCAAAAAATAATTTTTTACTGTCGCAAATTTTAAGTGCGCCAGGGATTGCCTTTTCTATAGTAAATTATTCAAAAAATAATTTTTTACTCTCGCAAATTTCAATTTCGCCAGGTAAATTTTTCACAAATTAATTTTTTACTGTCGCAAATTTTAAATACGCCAGGGATTGCCTTTTCTATAGTAAATTATTCAAAAAATAATTTTTTTCTGTCGCAAATTTTAAGTGCGCCAGGGATTGCCTTTTCTATAGTAAATTATTCAAAAAATAATTTTATACTGTCGCATATTTTAATTGCGCCAGGGATTGCCTTTTCTATAGTAAATTATTCAAAAAATAATTTTCTACTGTCGCAAATTTTAATTACGCCAGGGATTGCCTTTTCTATAGTAAATTATTCAAAAAATAATTTTATACTGTCGCAAATTTTAATTGCGCCAGGGATTGCCTTTTCTATAGTAAATTATTCAAAAAATAATTTTCTACTGTCGCAAATTTTAATTACGCCAGGGATTGCCTTTTCTATAGTAAATTATTCAAAAAATAATTTTTTACTGTCGCAAATTGTAATTGCGCCAGGGATTACCTTTTCTATAGTAAATTTTTCAAAAAATAATTTTTTACAGTCGCAAATTTTAATTGCGCCAGGGATTGCCTTTTCTACAGTAAATTTTGCAAAAAATAATTTTTTACTGTCGCAAATTTTAATTGCGCCAGGGATTGCCTTTTCTACAGTAAATTATTCAAAAAACAATTTTCTACTGTCGCAAATTTTAATTACGCCAGGGATTGCCTTTTCTATAGTAAATTATTCGAAAAATAATTTTTTACTGTCGCAAATTTTAACTGCGCCAGGGATTGCCTTTTCTATAGTAAATTATTCAAAAAATAATTTTTTACTCTCGAAAATTTCAATTTCGCCAGGTAAATTTTTCACAAATTAATTTTTTACTGTCGCAAATTTTAAATACGCCAGGGATTGCCTTTTGTATAGTAAATTATTCAAAAAATAATTTTCTACTGTCGCAAATTTTAATTGCGCCAGGGATTGCCTTTTCTACAGTAAATTTTTCAAAAAATAATTTTTTACTGTCGCACTTTTTAATTGCGCCAGGGATTGCCTTTTCTACAGTAAATTATTCAAAAAATAATTTTTTACTGTCGCAAATTGTAATTGCGCCAGGGATTACCTTTTCTATAGTAAATTTTTCAAAAAATAATTTTTTACAGTCGCAAATTTTAATTGCGCCAGGGATTGCCTTTTCTACAGTAAATTTTGCAAAAAATAATTTTTTACTGTCGCAAATTTTAATTGCGCCAGGGATTGCCTTTTCTACAGTAAATTATTCAAAAAATAATTTTCTACTGTCGCAAATTTTAATTACGCCAGGGATTGCCTTTTCTATAGTAAATTATTCAAAAAATAATTTTTTACTGTCGCAAATTTTAACTGCGCCAGGGATTGCCTTTTCTATAGTAAATTATTCAAAAAATAATTTTTTACTCTCGAAAATTTCAATTTCGCCAGGTAAATTTTTCACAAATTAATTTTTTACTGTCGCAAATTTTAAATACGCCAGGGATTGCCTTTTGTATAGTAAATTATTCAAAAAATAATTTTCTACTGTCGCAAATTTTAATTGCGCCAGGGATTGCCTTTTCTACAGTAAATTTTTCAAAAAATAATTTTTTACTGTCGCACTTTTTAATTGCGCCAGGGATTGCCTTTTCTACAGTAAATTTTGCAAAAAATAATTTTTTACTGTCGCAAATTGTAATTGCGCCAGGGATTACCTTTTCTATAGTAAATTTTTCAAAAAATAATTTTTTACTGTCGCAAATTTTAATTGCGCCAGGGATTGCCTTTTCTACAGTAAATTTTGCAAAAAAATAATTTTTTACTGTCGCAAATTTTAATTGCGCCAGGGATTGCCTTTTCTACAGTAAATTATTCAAAAAATAATTTTCTACTGTCGCAAATTTTAATTACGCTAGGCATTGCCTTTTCTATAGTAAATTATTCAAAAAATAATTTTTTACTGTCGCAAATTTTAACTGCGCCAGGGATTGCCTTTTCTATAGTATATTATTCAAAAAATAATTTTTTACTCTCGAAAATTTCAATTTCGCCAGGTAAATTTTTCACAAATTAATTTTTTACTGTCAAAAATTTTAAATACGTCAGGGATTGCCTTTTCTATAGTAAATTATTCAAAAAATAATTTTCTACTGTCGCAAATTTTAATTACGCCAGGGATTGCCTCTTCTATAGTAAATTATTCAAAAAATAATTTTTTACTCTCGCAAATTTTAAGTGCGCCAGGGATTGCCTTTTCTATAGTAAATTATTCAAAAAATAATTTTTTACTCTCGCAAATTTCAATTTCGCCAGGTAAATTTTTCACAAATTAATTTTTTACTGTCGCAAATTTTAAATACGCCATTGATTGCCTTTTCTATAATAAATTATTCAAAAAATAATTTTCTACTGTCGCAAATTTTAATTACGCCAGGGATTGCCTTTTCTATAGTAAATTATTCAAAAAATAATTTTTTACTGTCGCAAATTTCAAATCCTCCAGGGATTGCCTTTTCTATAGTAAATTATTCAAAAAATAATTTTTTACTATCGCAAGTTTTAATTGCGCCAGGGATGGCCTTTTCTACAGTAAATTTTGCAAAAAATTATTTTTTACTGTCGCAAATTTTAATTGCGCCAGGGATTGCCTTTTCTATAGTAAACTTTTCAAAAAATAATTTTCTACTGTCGCAAATTTTAATTGCGCTAGGGATTGCCTTTCTACAGTAAATTTTTCAAAAAATAATTTTTTACTGTCGCAAATTGTAATTGCGCCAGGGATTGCCTTTTCTATAGTAAATTATTCAAAAAATAATTTTTTACTGTCGCAAATTTTAAGTGCGCCAGGGATTGCCTTTTCTATAGTAAATTATTCAAAAAATAATTTTATACTGTCGCAAATTTTAATTGCGCCAGGGATTGCCTTTTCTATAGTAAATTATTCAAAAAATAATTTTTTACTGTCGCAAATTTTAATTGCGCCATGGATTGCCTTTTCTACAGTAAATTTTGCAAAAAATAATTTTTTACTGTCGCAAATTTTAATTGCGCCAGGGATTGCCTTTTCTATAGTAAATTATTCAAAAAATAATTTTTTACTATCGCAAGTTTTAATTGCGCCAGGGATTGCCTTTTCTACAGTAAATTTTGCAAAAAATAATTTTTTACTGTCGCAAATTTTAATTGCGCCAGGGATTGCCTTTTCTATAGTAAACTTTTCAAAAAATAATTTTCTACTGTCGCAAATTTTAATTGCGCTAGGGATTGCCTTTCTACAGTAAATTTTTCAAAAAATAATTTTTTACTGTCGCAAATTGTAATTGCGCCAGGGATTGCCTTTTCTATAGTAAATTATTCAAAAAATAATTTTTTACTGTCGCAAATTTTATGTACGCCAGGGATTGCCTTTTCTATAGTAAATTATTCAAAAAATAATTTTATACTGTCGCAAATTTTAATTGCGCCAGGGATTGCCATTTCTATAGTAAATTATTCAAAAAATAATTTTCTACTGTCGCAAATTTTAATTACACCAGGGATTGCCTTTTCTATAGTAAATTATTCAAAAAATAATTTTTTACTGTCGCAAATTTTAAGTGCGCCAGGGATTGCCTTTTCTATAGTAAATTATTCAAAAAATAATTTTTTACTCTCGCAAATTTCAATTTCGCCAGGTAAATTTTTCACAAATTAATTTTTTACTGTCGCAAATTTTAAATACGCCAAGGATTGCCTTTTCTATAGTAAATTATTCAAAAAATAATTTTCTACTGTCGCAAATTTTAATTGCGCCAGGGATTGCCTTTTCTACAGTAAATTTTGCAAAAAATAATTTTTTACTGTCGCAAATTTTAATTGCGCCAAGGATTGCCTTTTCTATAGTAAATTTTTCAAAAAATAATTTTCTACTGTCGCAAATTTTAATTGCGCCAGGGATTGCCTTTTCTATAGTAAATTATTCAAAAAATAATTTTCTACTGTCGCAAATTTTAATTACGCCAGGGATTGCCTTTTCTATAGTAAATTATTCAAAAAATAATTTTTTACTGTCGCAAATTGTAATTGCGCCAGGGATTACCTTTTCTATAGTAAATTTTTCAAAAAATAATTTTTTACAGTCGCAAATTTTAATTGCGCCAGGGATTGCCTTTTCTACAGTAAATTTTGCAAAAAATAATTTTTTACTGTCGCAAATTTTAATTGCGCCAGGGATTGCCTTTTCTACAGTAAATTATTCAAAAAACAATTTTCTACTGTCGCAAATTTTAATTACGCCAGGGATTGCCTTTTCTATAGTAAATTATTCGAAAAATAATTTTTTACTGTCGCAAATTTTAACTGCGCCAGGGATTGCCTTTTCTATAGTAAATTATTCAAAAAATAATTTTTTACTCTCGAAAATTTCAATTTCGCCAGGTAAATTTTTCACAAATTAATTTTTTACTGTCGCAAATTTTAAATACGCCAGGGATTGCCTTTTGTATAGTAAATTATTCAAAAAATAATTTTCTACTATCGCAAATTTTAATTGCGCCAGGGATTGCCTTTTCTACAGTAAATTTTTCAAAAAATAATTTTTTACTGTCGCACTTTTTAATTGCGCCAGGGATTGCCTTTTCTACAGTAAATTATTCAAAAAATAATTTTTTACTGTCGCAAATTGTAATTGCGCCAGGGATTACCTTTTCTATAGTAAATTTTTCAAAAAATAATTTTTTACTGTCGCAAATTTTAATTGCGCCAGGGATTGCCTTTTCTACAGTAAATTTTGCAAAAAATAATTTTTTACTGTCGCAAATTTTAATTGCGCCAGGGATTGCCTTTTCTACAGTAAATTATTCAAAAAATAATTTTCTACTGTCGCAAATTTTAATTACGCCAGGGATTGCCTTTTCTATAGTAAATTATTCAAAAAATAATTTTTTACTGTCGCAAATTTTAACTGCGCCAGGGATTGCCTTTTCTATAGTAAATTATTCAAAAAATAATTTTTTACTCTCGAAAATTTCAATTTCGCCAGGTAAATTTTTCACAAATTAATTTTTTACTGTCGCAAATTTTAAATACGCCAGGGATTGCCTTTTGTATAGTAAATTATTCAAAAATAATTTTCTACTGTCGCAAATTTTAATTGCGCCAGGGATTGCCTTTTCTACAGTAAATTTTTCAAAAAATAATTTTTTACTGTCGCACTTTTTTAATTGCGCCAGGGATTGCCTTTTCTACAGTAAATTTTGCAAAAAAATAATTTTTACTGTCGCAAATTGTAATTGCGCCAGGGATTACCTTTTCTATAGTAAATTTTTCAAAAAATAATTTTTACTGTCGCAAATTTTAATTGCGCCAGGGATTGCCTTTTCTACAGTAAATTTTGCAAAAAAATAATTTTTTACTGTCGCAAATTTTAATTGCGCCAGGGATTGCCTTTTCTACAGTAAATTATTCAAAAAATAATTTTCTACTGTCGCAAATTTTAATTACGCTAGGCATTGCCTTTTCTATAGTAAATTATTCAAAAAATAATTTTTTACTGTCGCAAATTTTAACTGCGCCAGGGATTGCCTTTTCTATAGTATATTATTCAAAAAATAATTTTTACTCTCGAAAATTTCAATTTCGCCAGGTAAATTTTTCACAAATTAATTTTTTACTGTCGCAAATTTTAAATACGTCAGGGATTGCCTTTTCTATAGTAAATTATTCAAAAAATAATTTTCTACTGTCGCAAATTTTAATTACGCCAGGGATTGCCTCTTCTATAGTAAATTATTCAAAAAATAATTTTTTACTCTCGCAAATTTTAAGTGCGCAGGGATTGCCTTTTCTATAGTAAATTATTCAAAAAATAATTTTTTACTCTCGCAAATTTCAATTTCGCCAGGTAAATTTTTCACAAATTAATTTTTTACTGTCGCAAATTTTAAATACGCCATTGATTGCCTTTTCTATAATAAATTATTCAAAAAATAATTTTCTACTGTCGCAAATTTTAATTACGCCAGGGATTGCCTTTTCTATAGTAAATTATTCAAAAATTAATTTTTTACTGTCGCAAATTTTAATTGCGCCAGGGATTGCCTTTTCTATAGTAAACTTTTCAAAAAATAATTTTCTACTGTCGCAAATTTTAATTGCGCTAGGGATTGCCTTTCTACAGTAAATTTTTCAAAAATAATTTTTTACTGTCGCAAATTGTAATTGCGCCAGGGATTGCCTTTTCTATAGTAAATTATTCAAAAAATAATTTTTTACTGTCGCAAATTTTAAGTGCGCCAGGGATTGCCTTTTCTATAGTAAATTATTCAAAAAATAATTTTATACTGTCGCAAATTTTAATTGCGCCAGGGATTGCCTTTTCTATAGTAAATTATTCAAAAAATAATTTTTTACTGTCGCAAATTTTAATTGCGCCATGGATTGCCTTTTCTACAGTAAATTTTGCAAAAAATAATTTTTTTACTGTCGCAAATTTTAATTGCGCCAGGGATTGCCTTTTCTATAGTAAATTATTCAAAAAATAATTTTTTACTATCGCAAGTTTTAATTGCGCAGGGATTGCCTTTTCTACAGTAAATTTTGCAAAAAATAATTTTTTACTGTCGCAAATTTTAATTGCGCCAGGGATTGTCTTTTCTATAGTAAACTTTTCAAAAAATAATTTTCTACTGTCGCAAATTTTAATTGCGCAAGGGATTGCCTTTCTACAGTAAATTTTTCAAAAAATAATTTTTTACTGTCGCAAATTGTAATTGCGCCAGGGATTTGCCTTTTCTATAGTAAATTATTCAAAAAATAATTTTTTACTGTCGCAAATTTTATGTACGCCAGGGATTGCCTTTTCTATAGTAAATTATTCAAAAAATAATTTTATACTGTCGCAAATTTTAATTGCGCCAGGGATTGCCATTTCTATAGTAAATTATTCAAAAAATAATTTTCTACTGTCGCAAATTTTAATTACACCAGGGATTGCCTTTTCTATAGTAAATTATTCAAAAAATAATTTTTTACTGTCGCAAATTTTAAGTGCGCCAGGGATTGCCTTTTCTATAGTAAATTATTCAAAAAATAATTTTTTACTCTCGCAAATTTCAATTTCGCCAGGTAAATTTTTCACAAATTAATTTTTTACTGTCGCAAATTTTAAATACGCCAAGGATTGCCTTTTCTATAGTAAATTATTCAAAAAATAATTTTCTACTGTCGCAAATTTTAATTGCGCCAGGGATTGCCTTTTCTACAGTAAATTTTGCAAAAAATAATTTTTTACTGTCCGCAAATTTTAATTGCGCCAAGGATTGCCTTTTCTATAGTAAATTTTTCAAAAAATAATTTTCTACTGTCGCAAATTTTAATTACGCCAGGGATTGCCTTTTCTATAATAAATAATTCAAAAAATAATTTTTTACTGTCGCAAATTTTAAGTGCTCCAGGGATTGCCTTTTCTATAGTAAATTATTCAAAAAATAATTCTTTACTCTCGCAAATTTCAATTTCGCCAGGTAAAAATTTCACAAATTAAATTTTTACTCTCGCAAATTTTAAATACGCCAGGGATTGCCTTTTCTATAGTAAATTATTCAAAAAATAATTTTCTACTGTCGCAAATTTTAATTACGCCAGGGATTGCCTTTTCTATAGTAAATTATTCAAAAAATAATTTTTTACTGTCGCATATTTTAAGTGCGCCAGGGATTGCCTTTTCTATAGTAAATTATTCAAAAAATAATTTTTTACTCTCGCAAATTTCAATTTCGCCAGGTAAATTTTTCACAAATTAATTTTTTACTGTCGCAAATTTTTAAATACGCCAGGGATTGCCTTTTATATAGTAAATTATTCAAAAAATAATTTTCTATTGTCGCAAATTTTAATTGCGCCAGGGATTGCCTTTTCTACAGTAAATTTTGCAAAAAATAATTTTTTACTGTCGCAAATTTTAATTGCGCCAGGGATTGTCTTTTCTATAGTAAATTATTCAAAAAATAATTTTCTACTGTCGCAAATTTTAATTACGCCAGGGATTGCCTTTTCTATAGTAAGTTATTCAAAAAATAATTTTTTACTGTCGCAAATTTCAAATCCGCCGGGGATTGCCTTTTCTATAGTAAATTATTCAAAAAATAATTTTTTACTATCGCAAGTTTTAATTGCGCCAGGGATTGCCTTTTCTACAGTAAATTTTGCAAAAAATTATTTTTTACTGTCGCAAATTTTAATTGCGTCAGGGATTGCCTTTTCTATAGTAAACTTTTCAAAAAATAATTTTCTACTGTCGCAAATTTTAATTGCGCCAGGGATTGCCTTTCTACAGTAAATTTTTCAAAAAATAATTTTTTACTGTCGCAAATTGTAATTGCGCCAGGGATTACCTTTTCTATAGTAAATTTTTCAAAAAATAATTTTTTACTGTCGCAAATTTTAATTGCGCCAGGGATTGCCTTTTCTATAGTAAATTATTCAAAAAATAATTTTCTACTGTCGCAAATTTTAATTGCGCCAGGTATTGCCTTTTCTATAGTAAATTATTAAAAAAATAATTTTCTACTGTCGCAAATTTTAACTGCGCCAGGGATTGCCTTTTCTACAGTAAATTTTTCAAAATATTAATTTTTTACTGTCGAAAATTTTAATTACGCCAGTTATTGCCTTTTCTATAGTAAATTATTCAAAAAATAATTTTCTACTGTCGCAAATTTTAATTACGCCAGGGATTGCCTTTTCTATAGTAAATTGTTCAAAAAATAATTTTTTACTGTCGCAAATTTTAAATACGCCAGGGATTGCCTTTTCTATAGTAAATTATTCAAAAAATAATTTTTTACTGTCGCAAATTTTAAGTGCGCCAGGGATTACCTTTTCTATAGTAAATTATTCAAAAAATAATTTTCAACTGTCGCAAATTTTAATTACGCCAGGGATTGCCTTTTCTATAGTAAATTATTCAAAAAATAATTTTCTACTGTCGCAAATTTTAAATATCCCAGGGATTGCCTTTTCTATAGTAAATTATTCAAAAAATAATTTTCAACTGTCCCAAATTTTAATTACGCCAGGGATTGCCTTTTCTATAGTAAATTATTCAAAAAATAATTTTCTACTGTCGCAAATTTTAATTCCGCCAGGGATTGCCCTTTCTATAGTAAATTATTCAAAAAATATTTTTTTACTGCCGCAAATTTTAAGTGCGCCAGGGATTGCCTTTTCTATAGTAAATTATTCAAAAAATAATTTTCTACTGTCGCAAATTTTAATTGCGCCAGGGGATTGCCTTTTCTACAGTAAATTTTGCAAAAATAATTTTTTACTGTCGCAAATTTTAATTGCGCCAGGGATTGCCTTTTCTATAGTAAATTATTCAAAAAATAATTTTCTACTGTCGCAAATTTTAATTACGCCAGGGATTGCCTTTTCTATAGTAAATTATTCAAAAAATAATTTTTTACTGTCGCAAATTTTAAGTGCGCCAGGGATTGCCTTTTCTATAGTAAATTATTCAAAAAATAATTTTTTACTCTCGCAAATTTCAATTTCGCCAGGTAGATTTATCACAAATTAATTTTTTACTGTCGCAAATTTTAAATACGCCAGGGATTGCCTTTTCTATAGTAAATTATTCAAAAAATAATTTTCTACTGTCGCAAATTTTAATTACGCCAGGGATTGCCTTTTCTATAGTAAATTATTCAAAAATAATTTTTTACTGTCGCAAATTTTAAGTGCGCCAGGGATTGCCTTTTCTATAGTAAATTATTCAAAAAATAATTTTTTACTCTCGCAAATTTCAATTTCGCCAGGTAGATTTTTCACAAATTAATTTTTTACTGTCGCAAATTTTAAATACGCCAGGGATTGCCTTTTCTATAGTAAATTATTCAAAAAATAATTTTCTACTGTCGCAAATTTTAATTGCGCCAGGGATTGCCTTTTCTACAGTAAACTTTGCAAAAAATAATTTTTTACTGTCGCAAATTTTAATTGCGCCAGGGATTGCCTTTTCTATAGTAAATTATTCAAAAAATAATTTTCTACTGTCGCAAATTTTAATTACGCCAGGGATTGCCTTTTCTATAGTAAATTATTCAAAAAATAATTTTTTACTGTCGCAAATTTCAAATCCGCCGGGGATTGCCTTTTCTATAGTAAATTATTCAAAAAATAATTTTTTACTATCGCAAGTTTTAATTGCGCCAGGGATTGCCTTTTCTACAGTAAATTTTGCAAAAAATAATTTTTTACTGTCGCAAATTTTAATTGCGCCAGGGATTGCCTTTTCTATAGTAAACTTTTCAAAAAATAATTTTCTACTGTCGCAAATTTTAATTGCGCCAGGGATTGCCTTTCTCCAGTAAATTTTTCAAAAAATAATTTTTTACTGTCGCAAATTGTAATTGCGCCAGGGATTGCCTTTTCTATAGTAAATTTTTCAAAAAATAATTTTTTACTGTCGCAAATTTTAATTGCGCCAGGGATTGCCTTTTCTATAGTAAATTATTCAAAAAATAATTTTCTACTGTCGCAAATTTTAATTGTGCCAGGGATTGCCTTTTCTATAGTAAACTATTAAAAAAATAATTTTTTACTATCGCAAGTTTTAATTGCGCCAGGGATTGCCTTTTCTACAGTAAATTTTGCAAAAAATAATTTTTTACTGTCGCAAATTTTAATTGCGCCAGGGATTGCCTTTTCTATAGTAAATTATTCAAAAAATAATTTTCTACTGTCGCAAATTTTAATTACGCCAGGGATTGCCTTTTCTATAGTAAATTATTCAAAAAATAATTTTTTACTGTCGCAAATTTTAAGTGCGCCAGGGATTGCCTTTTCTATAGTAAATTATTCAAAAAATAATTTTTTACTCTCGCAAATTTCAATTTCGCCAGGTAAATTTATCACAAATTAATTTTTTACTGTCGCAAATTTTAAATACGCCAGGGATTGCCTTTTCTATAGTAAATTATTCAAAAAATAATTTTCTACTGTCGCAAATTTTAATTACGCCAGGGATTGCCTTTTCTATAGTAAATTATTCAAAAAATAATTTTTTACTGTCGCAAATTTTAAGTGCGCCAGGGATTGCCTTTTCTATAGTAAATTATTCAAAAAATAATTTTTTACTCTCGCAAATTTCAATTTCGCCAGGTAGATTTTTCACAAATTAATTTTTTACTGTCGCAAATTTTAAATACGCCAGGGATTGCCTTTTCTATAGTAAATTATTCAAAAAATAATTTTCTACTGTCGCAAATTTTAATTGCGCCAGGGATTGCCTTTTCTACAGTAAACTTTGCAAAAAATAATTTTTTACTGTCGCAAATTTTAATTGCGCCAGGGATTGCCTTTTCTATAGTAAATTATTCAAAAAATAATTTTCTACTGTCGAAAATTTTAATTACGCCAGGGATTGCCTTTTCTATAGTAAATTATTCAAAAAATAATTTTTTACTGTCGCAAATTTCAAATCCGCCGGGGATTGCCTTTTCTATAGTAAATTATTCAAAAAATAATTTTTTATTATCGCAAGTTTTAATTGCGCCAGGGATTGCCTTTTCTACAGTAAATTTTGCAAAAAATAATTTTTTACTGTCGCAAATTTTAATTGCGCCAGGGATTGCCTTTTCTATAGTAAACTTTTCAAAAAATAATTTTCTACTGTCGCAAATTTTAATTGCGCCAGGGATTGCCTTTCTCCAGTAAATTTTTCAAAAAATAATTTTTTACTGTCGCAAATTGTAATTGCGCCAGGGATTACCTTTTCTATAGTAAATTTTTCAAAAAATAATTTTTTACTGTCGCAAATTTTAATTGCGCCAGGGATTGCCTTTTCTACAGTAAATTATTCAAAAAATAATTTTCTACTGTCGCAAATTTTAATTGTGCCAGGGATTGCCTTTTCTATAGTAAATTATTAAAAAAATAATTTTCTACTGTCGCAAATTTTAACTGCGCCAGGGATTGCCTTTTCTACAGTAAATTTTTCAAAATATTAATTTTTTACTGTCGAAAATTTTAATTACGCCAGTTATTGCCTTTTCTATAGTAAATTATTCAAAAAATAATTTTCTACTGTCGCAAATTTTAATTACGCCAGGGATTGCCTTTTCTATAGTAAATTGTTCAAAAAATAATTTTTTACTGTCGCAAATTTTAAATACGCCAGGGATTGCCTTTTCTATAGTAAATTATTCAAAAAATAATTTTTTACTGTCGCAAATTTTAAGTGCGCCAGGGATTACCTTTTCTATAGTAAATTATTCAAAAAATAATTTTCAACTGTCGCAAATTTTAATTACGCCAGGGATTGCCTTTTCTATAGTAAATTATTCAAAAAATAATTTTCCACTGTCGCAAATTTTAAATATCCCAGGGATTGCCTTTTCTATAGTAAATTATTCAAAAAATAATTTTCAACTGTCCCAAATTTTAATTACGCCAGGGATTGCCTTTTCTATAGTAAATTATTTAAAAAATAATTTTCTACTGTCGCAAATTTTAATTGCGCCAGGGATTGCCCTTTCTATAGTAAATTATTCAAAAAATATTTTTTTACTGTCGCAAATTTTAAGTGCGCCAGGGATTGCCTTTTCTATAGTAAATTATTCAAAAAATAATTTTCTACTGTCGCAAATTTTAATTGCGCCAGGGATTGCCTTTTCTACAGTAAATTTTGCAAAAAATAATTTTTTACTGTCGCAAATTTTAATTGCGCCAGGGATTGCCTTTTCTATAGTAAATTATTCAAAAAATAATTTTCTACTGTCGCAAATTTTAATTACGCCAGGGATTGCCTTTTCTATAGTAAATTATTCAAGAAATAATTTTTTACTGTCGCAAATTTTAAGTGCGCCAGGGATTGCCTTTTCTATAGTAAATTATTCAAAAAATAATTTTTTACTCTCGCAAATTTCAATTTCGCCAGGTAAATTTATCACAAATTAATTTTTTACTGTCGCAAATTTTAAATACGCCAGGGATTGCCTTTTCTATAGTAAATTATTCAAAAAATAATTTTCTACTGTCGCAAATTTTAATTACGCCAGGGATTGCCTTTTCTATAGTAAATTATTCAAAAAATAATTTTTTACTGTCGCAAATTTTAATTGCGCCAGGGATTGCCTTTTCTATAGTAAATTATTCAAAAAATAATTTTTTACTCTCGCAAATTTCAATTTCGCCAGGTAGATTTTTCACAAATTAATTTTTTACTGTCGCAAATTTTAAATACGCCAGGGATTGCCTTTTCTATAGTAAATTATTCAAAAAATAATTTTCTACTGTCGCAAATTTTAATTGCGCCAGGGATTGCCTTTTCTACAGTAAACTTTGCAAAAAATAATTTTTTACTGTCGCAAATTTTAATTGCGCCAGGGATTGCCTTTTCTATAGTAAATTATTCAAAAAATAATTTTCTACTGTCGCAAATTTTAATTACGCCAGGGATTGCCTTTTCTATAGTAAATTATTCAAAAAATAATTTTTTACTGTCGCAAATTTCAAATCCGCCGGGGATTGCCTTTTCTATAGTAAATTATTCAAAAAATAATTTTTTACTATCGCAAGTTTTAATTGCGCCAGGGATTGCCTTTTCTACAGTAAATTTTGCAAAAAATAATTTTTTACTGTCGCAAATTTTAATTGCGCCAGGGATTGCCTTTTCTATAGTAAACTTTTCAAAAAATAATTTTCTACTGTCGCAAATTTTAATTGCGCCAGGGATTGCCTTTCTCCAGTAAATTTTTCAAAAAATAATTTTTTACTGTCGCAAATTGTAATTGCGCCAGGGATTACCTTTTCTATAGTAAATTTTTCAAAAAATAATTTTTTACTGTCGCAAATTTTAATTGCGCCAGGGATTGCCTTTTCTATAGTAAATTATTCAAAAAATATTTTTTTACTGTCGCAAATTTTAAGTGCGCCAGGGATTGCCTTTTCTATAGTAAATTATTCAAAAAATAATTTTCTACTGTCGCAAATTTTAATTGCGCCAGGGATTGCCTTTTCTACAGTAAATTTTGCAAAAAATAATTTTTTACTGTCGCAAATTTTAATTGCGCCAGGGATTGCCTTTTCTATAGTAAATTATTCAAAAAATAATTTTCTACTGTCGCAAATTTTAATTACGCCAGGGATTGCCTTTTCTATAGTAAATTATTCAAAAAATAATTTTTTACTGTCGCAAATTTTAAGTGCGCCAGGGATTGCCTTTTCTATAGTAAATTATTCAAAAAATAATTTTTTACTCTCGCAAATTTCAATTTCGCCAGGTAAATTTATCACAAATTAATTTTTTACTGTCGCAAATTTTAAATACGCCAGGGATTGCCTTTTCTATAGTAAATTATTCAAAAAATAATTTTCTACTGTCGCAAATTTTAATTACGCCAGGGATTGCCTTTTCTATAGTAAATTATTCAAAAAATAATTTTTTACTGTCGCAAATTTTAAGTGCGCCAGGGATTGCCTTTTCTATAGTAAATTATTCAAAAAATAATTTTTTACTCTCGCAAATTTCAATTTCGCCAGGTAGATTTTTCACAAATTAATTTTTTACTGTCGCAAATTTTAAATACGCCAGGGATTGCCTTTTCTATAGTAAATTATTCAAAAAATAATTTTCTACTGTCGCAAATTTTAATTGCGCCAGGGATTGCCTTTTCTACAGTAAACTTTGCAAAAAATAATTTTTTACTGTCGCAAATTTTAATTGCGCCAGGGATTGCCTTTTCTATAGTAAATTATTCAAAAAATAATTTTCTACTGTCGCAAATTTTAATTACGCCAGGGATTGCCTTTTCTATAGTAAATTATTCAAAAAATAATTTTTTACTGTCGCAAATTTCAAATCCGCCGGGGATTGCCTTTTCTATAGTAAATTATTCAAAAAATAATTTTTTACTATCGCAAGTTTTAATTGCGCCAGGGATTGCCTTTTCTACAGTAAATTTTGCAAAAAATAATTTTTTACTGTCGCAAATTTTAATTGCGCCAGGGATTGCCTTTTCTATAGTAAACTTTTCAAAAAATAATTTTCTACTGTCGCAAATTTTAATTGCGCCAGGGATTGCCTTTCTCCAGTAAATTTTTCAAAAAATAATTTTTTACTGTCGCAAATTGTAATTGCGCCAGGGATTACCTTTTCTATAGTAAATTTTTCAAAAAATAATTTTTTACTGTCGCAAATTTTAATTGCGCCAGGGATTGCCTTTTCTATAGTAAATTATTCAAAAAATAATTTTCTACTGTCGCAAATTTTAATTGTGCCAGGGATTGCCTTTTCTATAGTAAACTATTAAAAAAATAATTTTTTACTATCGCAAGTTTTAATTGCGCCAGGGATTGCCTTTTCTACAGTAAATTTTGCAAAAAATAATTTTTTACTGTCGCAAATTTTAATTGCGCCAGGGATTGCCTTTTCTATAGTAAATTATTCAAAAAATAATTTTCTACTGTCGCAAATTTTAATTACGCCAGGGATTGCCTTTTCTATAGTAAATTATTCAAAAAATAATTTTTTACTGTCGCAAATTTTAAGTGCGCCAGGGATTGCCTTTTCTATAGTAAATTATTCAAAAAATAATTTTTTACTCTCGCAAATTTCAATTTCGCCAGGTAAATTTATCACAAATTAATTTTTTACTGTCGCAAATTTTAAATACGCCAGGGATTGCCTTTTCTATAGTAAATTATTCAAAAAATAATTTTCTACTGTCGCAAATTTTAATTACGCCAGGGATTGCCTTTTCTATAGTAAATTATTCAAAAAATAATTTTTTACTGTCGCAAATTTTAAGTGCGCCAGGGATTGCCTTTTCTATAGTAAATTATTCAAAAAATAATTTTTACTCTCGCAAATTTCAATTTCGCCAGGTAGATTTTTCACAAATTAATTTTTTACTGTCGCAAATTTTAAATACGCCAGGGATTGCCTTTTCTATAGTAAATTATTCAAAAAATAATTTTCTACTGTCGCAAATTTTAATTGCGCCAGGGATTGCCTTTTCTACAGTAAACTTTGCAAAAAATAATTTTTTACTGTCGCAAATTTTAATTGCGCCAGGGATTGCCTTTTCTATAGTAAATTATTCAAAAAATAATTTTCTACTGTCGCAAATTTTAATTACGCCAGGGATTGCCTTTTCTATAGTAAATTATTCAAAAAATAATTTTTTACTGTCGCAAATTTCAAATCCGCCGGGGATTGCCTTTTCTATAGTAAATTATTCAAAAAATAATTTTTTACTATCGCAAGTTTTAATTGCGCCAGGGATTGCCTTTTCTACAGTAAATTTTGCAAAAAATAATTTTTTACTGTCGCAAATTTTAATTGCGCCAGGGATTGCCTTTTCTATAGTAAACTTTTCAAAAAATAATTTTCTACTGTCGCAAATTTTAATTGCGCCAGGGATTGCCTTTCTCCAGTAAATTTTTCAAAAAATAATTTTTTACTGTCGCAAATTGTAATTGCGCCAGGGATTACCTTTTCTATAGTAAATTTTTCAAAAAATAATTTTTTACTGTCGCAAATTTTAATTGCGCCAGGGATTGCCTTTTCTATAGTAAATTATTCAAAAAATAATTTTCTACTGTCGCAAATTTTAATTGTGCCAGGGATTGCCTTTTCTATAGTAAACTATTAAAAAAATAATTTTCTACTGTCGCAAATTTTAACTGCGCCAGGGATTGCCTTTTCTACAGTAAATTTTTCAAAATATTAATTTTTTACTGTCGAAAATTTTAATTACGCCAGGGATTGCCTTTTCTATAGTAAATTATTCAAAAAATAATTTTCTACTGTCGCAAATTTTAATTACGCCAGGGATTGCCTTTTCTATAGTAAATTATTCAAAAAATAATTTTTTACTGTCGCAAATTTTACATACGCCAGGGATTGCCTTTTCTATAGTAAATTATTCAAAAAATAATTTTTTACTGTCGCAAATTTTAAGTGCGCCAGGGATTACCTTTTCTATAGTAAATTATTCAAAAAATAATTTTCAACTGTCGCAAATTTTAATTACGCCAGGGATTGCCTTTTCTATAGTAAATTATTCAAAAAATAATTTTCTACTGTCGCAAATTTTAAATATCCCACGGATTGCCTTTTCTATAGTAAATTATTCAAAAAATAATTTCCAACTGTCGCAAATTTTAATTACGCCAGGGATTGCCTTTTCTATAGTAAATTATTCAAAAAATAATTTTCTACTGTCGCAAATTTTAAATATCCCAGGGATTGCCTTTTCTATAGTAAATTATTCAAAAAATAATTTTTTACTGTCGCAAATTTTAAGTGCGCCAGGGATTGCCTTTTCTATTGTACATTATTCAAAAAATAATTTTCTACTGTCGCAAATTTTAAATATCCCAGGGATTGCCCTTTCTATAGTAAATTATTCAAAAAATATTTTTTTATTGTCGCAAATTTTAAGTGCGCCAGGGATTGCCTTTTCTATAGTAAATTATTCAAAAAATAATTTTCTACTGTCGCAAATTTTAATTACGCCAGGGATTGCCTTTTCTATAGTAAATTATTCAAAAAATAATATTTTACTGTCGCAAATTTTAAGTGCGCCAGGGATTGCCTTTTCTATAGTAAATTATTCAAAAAATAATTTTCTACTGTCGCAAATTTTAAATATCCCACGGATTGCCTTTTCTATAGTAAATTATTCAAAAAATAATTTCCAACTGTCGCAAATTTTAATTACGCCAGGGATTGCCTTTTCTATAGTAAATTATTCAAAAAATAATTTTCTACTGTCGCAAATTTTAAATATCCCAGGGATTGCCTTTTCTATAGTAAATTATTCAAAAAATAATTTTTTACTGTCGCAAATTTTAAGTGCGCCAGGGATTGCCTTTTCTATTGTACATTATTCAAAAAATAATTTTCTACTGTCGCAAATTTTAAATATCCCAGGGATTGCCCTTTCTATAGTAAATTATTCAAAAAATATTTTTTTATTGTCGCAAATTTTAAGTGCGCCAGGGATTGCCTTTTCTATAGTAAATTATTCAAAAAATAATTTTCTACTGTCGCAAATTTTAATTACGCCAGGGATTGCCTTTTCTATAGTAAATTATTCAAAAAATAATATTTTACTGTCGCAAATTTTAAGTGCGCCAGGGATTGCCTTTTCTATAGTAAATTATTCAAAAAATAATTTTATACTATCGCAAATTTTAATTACGCCAAGGATTACCTTTTCTATAGTAAATTTTTCAAAAAATAATTTTATACTGTCGCAAATTTTAATTACGCCAGGGATTGCCTTTTCTATAGTAAATTATTCAAAAAATAATTTTTTACTGTCGCAAATTTTAATTGCGCCACGGATTACCTTTTCTATAGTAAATTATTCAAAAAATAATTTTCTACTGTCGCAAATTTTAATTGCGCCAGGGATTGCCTTTCTACAGTAAATTTTTCAAAAAATAATTTTTTACTGTCGCAAATTGTAATTGGGCCAGGGATTACCTTTTCTATAGTAAATTTTGCAAAAAATAATTTTCTACTCTCGCAAATTTTAATTACGCCAGGGATTGCCTTTTCTATAGTAAATTATTCAAAAAATAATTTTATACTATCGCAAATTTTAATTACGCCAAGGATTACCTTTTCTATAGTAAATTTTTCAAAAAATAATTTTTTACTGTCGCAAATTTTAAGTGCGCCAGGGATTGCCTTTTCTATAGTAAATTATTCAAAAAATAATTTTTTACTCTCGCAAATTTCAATTTCGCCAGGTAAATTTTTCACAAATTAATTTTTTACTGTCGCAAATTTTAAATACGCCAGGGATTGCCTTTTCTATAGTAAATTATTCAAAAAATAATGTTCTACTGTCGCAAATTTTAATTACGCCAGGGATTGCCATTTCTATAGTAAATTATTCAAAAAATAATTTTTTACTGTCGCAAATTTTAAGTGCGCCAGGGATTGCCTTTTCTATAGTAAATTATTCAAAAAATAATTTTATACTGTCGCAAATTTTAATTACGCCAAGGATTACCTTTTCTATAGTAAATTTTTCAAAAAATAATTTTATACTGTCGCAAATTTTAATTACGCCAGGGATTGCCCTTTCTATAGTAAATTATTCAAAAAATAATTTTCTACTGTCGCAAATTTTAATTACGCCAGGGATTGCCTTTTCTATAGTAAATTATTCAAAAAATAATTTTATACTGTCGCAAATTTTAATTACGCCAAGGATTACCTTTTCTATAGTAAATTTTTCAAAAAATAATTTTATACTGTCGCAAATTTTAATTACGCCAGGGATTGCCCTTTCTATAGTAAATTATTCAAAAAATAATTTTCTACTGTCGCAAATTTTAATTACGCCAGGGATTGCCTTTTCTATAGTAAATTATTCAAAAAATAATTTTCTACTGTCGCAAATTTTAACTGCGCCAGGGATTGCCTTTTCTACAGTAAATTTTTCAAAATATTAATTTTTTACTGTCGAAAATTTTAATTACGCCAGGGATTGCCTTTTCTATAGTAAATTATTCAAAAAATAATTTTCTACTGTCGCAAATTTTAATTACGCCAGGGATTGCCTTTTCTATAGTAAATTATTCAAAAAATAATTTTTTACTGTCGCAAATTTTACATACGCCAGGGATTGCCTTTTCTATAGTAAATTATTCAAAAAATAATTTTTTACTGTCGCAAATTTTAAGTGCGCCAGGGATTACCTTTTCTATAGTAAATTATTCAAAAAATAATTTTCAACTGTCGCAAATTTTAATTACGCCAGGGATTGCCTTTTCTATAGTAAATTATTCAAAAAATAATTTTCTACTGTCGCAAATTTTAAATATCCCACGGATTGCCTTTTCTATAGTAAATTATTCAAAAAATAATTTCCAACTGTCGCAAATTTTAATTACGCCAGGGATTGCCTTTTCTATAGTAAATTATTCAAAAAATAATTTTCTACTGTCGCAAATTTTAAATATCCCAGGGATTGCCTTTTCTATAGTAAATTATTCAAAAAATAATTTTTTACTGTCGCAAATTTTAAGTGCGCCAGGGATTGCCTTTTCTATTGTACATTATTCAAAAAATAATTTTCTACTGTGGCAAATTTTAAATATCCCAGGGATTGCCCTTTCTATAGTAAATTATTCAAAAAATATTTTTTTATTGTCGCAAATTTTAAGTGCGCCAGGGATTGCCTTTTCTATAGTAAATTATTCAAAAAATAATTTTCTACTGTCGCAAATTTTAATTACGCCAGGGATTGCCTTTTCTATAGTAAATTATTCAAAAAATAATATTTTACTGTCGCAAATTTTAAGTGCGCCAGGGATTGCCTTTTCTATAGTAAAATTATTCAAAAAATAATTTTCTACTGTCGCAAATTTTAAATATCCCACGGATTGCCTTTTCTATAGTAAATTATTCAAAAAATAATTTCCAACTGTCGCAAATTTTAATTACGCCAGGGATTGCCTTTTCTATAGTAAATTATTCAAAAAATAATTTTCTACTGTCGCAAATTTTAAATATCCCAGGGATTGCCCTTTTCTATAGTAAATTATTCAAAAAATAATTTTTTACTGTCGCAAATTTTAAGTGCGCCAGGGATTGCCTTTTCTATTGTACATTATTCAAAAAATAATTTTCTACTGTCGCAAATTTTAAATATCCCAGGGATTGCCCTTTCTATAGTAAATTATTCAAAAAATATTTTTTTATTGTCGCAAATTTTAAGTGCGCCAGGGATTGCCTTTTCTATAGTAAATTATTCAAAAAATAATTTTCTACTGTCGCAAATTTTAATTACGCCAGGGATTGCCTTTTCTATAGTAAATTATTCAAAAAATAATATTTTACTGTCGCAAATTTTAAGTGCGCCAGGGATTGCCTTTTCTATAGTAAATTATTCAAAAAATAATTTTATACTGTCGCAAATTTTAATTACGCCAAGGATTACCTTTTCTATAGTAATTTTTCAAAAAATAATTTTATACTGTCGCAAATTTTAATTACGCCAGGGATTGCCTTTTCTATAGTAAATTATTCAAAAAATAATTTTTTACTGTCGCAAATTTTAATTGCGCCACGGATTGCCTTTTCTATAGTAAATTATTCAAAAAATAATTTTCTACTGTCGCAAATTTTAATTGCGCCAGGGATTGCCTTTCTACAGTAAATTTTTCAAAAAATAATTTTTTACTGTCGCAAATTGTAATTGGGCCAGGGATTACCTTTTCTATAGTAAATTTTGCAAAAAATAATTTTCTACTCTCGCAAATTTTAATTACGCCAGGGATTGCCTTTTCTATAGTAAATTATTCAAAAAATAATTTTTTACTGTCGCAAATTTTAAGTGCGCCAGGGATTGCCTTTTCTATAGTAAATTATTCAAAAAATAATTTTTTACTCTCGCAAATTTCAATTTCGCCAGGTAAATTTTTCACAAATTAATTTTTTACTGTCGCAAATTTAAATACGCCAGGGATTGCCTTTTCTATAGTAAATTATTCAAAAAATAATGTTCTACTGTCGCAAATTTTAATTACGCCAGGGATTGCCATTTCTATAGTAAATTATTCAAAAAATAATTTTTTACTGTCGCAAATTTTAAGTGCGCCAGGGATTGCCTTTTCTATAGTAAATTATTCAAAAAATAATTTTATACTGTCGCAAATTTTAATTACGCCAAGGATTACCTTTTCTATAGTAAATTTTTCAAAAATAATTTTATACTGTCGCAAATTTTAATTACGCCAGGGATTGCCCTTTCTATAGTAAATTATTCAAAAAATAATTTTCTACTGTCGCAAATTTTAATTACGCCAGGGATTGCCTTTTCTATAGTAAATTATTCAAAAAATAATTTTCTACTGTCGCAAATTTCAAATCCGCCGGGATTGCCTTTTCTATAGTAAATTATTCAAAAAATAATTTTTTACTATCGCAAGTTTTAATTGCGCCAGGGATTGCCTTTTCTACAGTAAATTTTGCAAAAAATAATTTTTTACTGTCGCAAATTTTAATTGCGCCAGGGATTGCCTTTTCTATAGTAAACTTTTCAAAAAATAATTTTCTACTGTCGCAAATTTTAATTGCGCCAGGGATTACCTTTCTACAGTAAATTTTTCAAAAAATAATTTTTTACTGTCGCAAATTGTAATTGCGCCAGGGATTACCTTTTCTATAGTAAATTTTTCAAAAAATAATTTTTTACTGTCGCAAATTTTAATTGCGCCAGGGATTGCCTTTTCTATAGTAAATTATTCAAAAAATAATTTTCTACTGTCGCAAATTTTAATTGCGCCAGGGATTGCCTTTTCTATAGTAAATTATTAAAAAAATAATTTTCTACTGTCGCAAATTTTAACTGCGCCAGGGATTGCCTTTTCTACAGTAAATTTTTCAAAATATTAATTTTTTACTGTCGAAATTTTAATTACGCCAGGGATTGCCTTTTCTATAGTAAATTATTCAAAAAATAATTTTCTACTGTCGCAAATTTTAATTACGCCAGGGATTGCCTTTTCTATAGTAAATTATTCAAAAAATAATTTTTTACTGTCGCAAATTTTAAATACGCCAGGGATTGCCTTTTCTATAGTAAATTATTCAAAAATTAATTTTTTACTGTCGCAAATTTTAAGTGCGCCAGGGATTACCTTTTCTATAGTAAATTATTCAAAAAATAATTTTCAACTGTTGCAAATTTTAATTACGCCAGGGATTGCCTTTTCTATAGTAAATTATTCAAAAAATAATTTTCTACTGTCGCAAATTTTAAATATCCCACGGATTGCCTTTTCTATAGTAAATTATTCAAAAAATAATTTCCAACTGTCGCAAATTTTAATTACGCCAGGGATTGCCTTTTCTATAGTAAATTATTCAAAAAATAATTTTCTACTGTCGCAAATTTTAAATATCCCAGGGATTGCCTTTTCTATAGTAAATTATTCAAAAAATAATTTTTTACTGTCGCAAATTTTAAGTGCGCCAGGGATTGCCTTTTCTATAGTACATTATTCAAAAATAATTTTCTACTGTCGCAAATTTTAAATATCCCAGGGATTGCCCCTTCTATAGTAAATTATTCAAAAAATATTTTTTTTACTGTCGCAAATTTTAAGTGCGCCAGGGAATGCCTTTTCAATAGTAAATTATTCAAAAAATAATTTTCTACTGTCGCAAATTTTAATTACGCCAGGCATTGCCCTTTCTATAGTAAATTATTCAAAAAATAATTTTTTACTGTCGCAAATTTTAAGTGCGCCAGGGATTGCCTTTTCTATAGTAAATTATTCAAAAAATAATTTTATACTGTCGCAAATTTTAATTACGCCAGGGATTGCCTTTTCTATAGTAAATTATTCAAAAAATAATTTTATACTCTCGCAAATTTTAATTGCGCCAGGGATTGCCTTTTCTATAGTAAATTATTCAAAAAATAATTTTCTACTCTCGCAAATTTTAATTACGCCAGGGATTGCCTTTTCTATAGTAAATTATTCAAAAAATAATTTTTTACTGTCGCAAATTTTAAGTGCGCCAGGGATTGCCTTTTCTATAGTAAATTATTCAAAAAATAATTTTCTACTGTCGCAAATTTTAATTGCGCCAGGGATTGCCTTTCCACAGTAAATTTTTCAAAAAATAATTTTTTACTGTCGCAAATTGTAATTGGGCCAGGGATTACCTTTTCTATAGTAAATTTTTCAAAAAATAATTTTTTACTGTCGCAAATTTTAATTGCGCCAGGGATTGCCTTTTCTATAGTAAATTATTCAAAAAATAATTATCTACTGTCGCAAATTTTAATTGCGCCAGGGATTGCCTTTTCTATAGTAAATTATTCAAAAAATAATTTTCTATAGTCGAAAATTTTAATTGCGCCAGGGATTGCCTTTTCTACAGTAAATTTTTCAAAATATTAATTTTTTACTGTCGAAAATTTTAATTACGCCAGGGATTGCCTTTTCTATAGTAAATTTTGCAAAAAATAATTTTATACTGTCACAAATTTTAAATACGCCAGGGATTGCCTTTTCTATAGTAAATTATTCAAAAAATAATTTTTTACTGTCGCAAATTTTAAGTGCGCCAGGGATTACCTTTTCTATAGTAAATTATTCAAAAAATAATTTTCAACTGTCGCAAATTTTAATTACGCCAGGGATTGCCTTTTCTATAGTAATTATTCAAAAAATAATTTTCTACTGTCGCAAATTTTAAATATCCCAGGGATTGCCTTTTCTATAGTAAATTATTCAAAAAATAATTTTCAACTGTCCCAAATTTTAATTACGCCAGGGATTGCCTTTCTATAGTAAATTATTCAAAAAATAATTTTCTACTGTCGCAAATTTTAATTGCGCCAGGGATTGCCCTTTCTATAGTAAATTATTCAAAAAATATTTTTTTACTGTCGCAAATTTTAAGTGCGCCAGGGATTGCCTTTTCTATAGTAAATTATTCAAAAAATAATTTTCTATTGTCGCAAATTTTAATTACGCCAGGGATTGCCTTTTCTATAGTAAAATTATTCAAAAAATAATTTTATACTGTCGCAAATTTTAATTGCGCCAGGAATTGCCTTTTCTATAGTAAATAATTCAAAAAATAATTTTCTCCTGTCGCAAATTTTAATTACGCCAGGGATTGCCTTTTCTATAGTAAATTATTCAAAAAATAATTTTTTACTGTCGCAAATTTTAAGTGCGCCAGGGATTGCCTTTTCTATAGTAAATTATTCAAAAAATAATTTTTTACTCTCGCAAATTTCAATTTCACCAGGTAAATTTTTCACAAATTAATTTTTTACTGTCGCAAATTTTAAATACGCCACGGATTGCCTTTTCTATAGTAAATTATTCAAAAAATAATTTTCTACTGTCGCAAATTTTAATTGCGCCAGGGCTTGCCTTTTCTACAGTAAATTTTGCAAAAAATAATTTTTTACTGTCGCAAATTTTAATTGCGCCAGAGAATGCCTTTTCTATAGTAAATTATTCAAAAAATAATTTTCTACTGTCGCAAATTTTAATTACGCCAGGGATTGCCTTTTCTATAGTAAATTATTCAAAAAATAATTTTCTACTGTCGCAAATTTTAAGTGCGCCAGGGATTGCCTTTTCTATAGTAAATTATTCAAAAAATAATTTTCTACTGTCGCAAATTTTAATTGCGCCAGGGATTGCCTTTTCTACAGTAAATTTTGCAAAAAATAATTTTTTACTGTCGCAAATTTTAATTGCGCCAGGGAATGCCTTTTCTATAGTAAATTATTCAAAAAATAATTTTTTACTCTCGCAAATTTCAATTTCTCCAGGTAAATTTATCACAAATTAATTTTTTACTGTCGCAAATTTTAAATACGCCAGGGATTGCCTTTTCTATAGTAAATTATTCAAAAAATAATTTTCTACTGTCGCAAATTTTAATTACGCCAGGGATTGCCTTTTCTATAGTAAATTATTCAAAAAATAATTTTTACTGTCGCAAATTTTAAGTGCGCCAGGGATTGCCTTTTCTATAGTAAATTATTCAAAAAATAATTTTTTACCCTCGCAAATTTCAATTTCGCCAGGTAGATTTTTCACAAATTAATTTTTTACTGTCGCAAATTTTAAATACGCCAGGGATTGCCTTTTCTATAGTAAATTATTCAAAAAATAATTTTCTACTGTCGCAAATTTTAATTGCGCCAGGGATTGCCTTTTCTACAGTAAACTTTGCAAAAAATAATTTTTTACTGTCGCAAATTTTAATTGCGCCAGGGATTGCCTTTTCTATAGTAAATTATTCAAAAAATAATTTTCTACTGTCGCAAATTTTAATTACGCCAGGGATTGCCTTTTCTATAGTAAATTATTCAAAAAATAATTTTTTACTGTCGCAAATTTCAAATCCGCCGGGGATTGCCTTTTCTATAGTAAATTATTCAAAAAATAATTTTTTACTATCGCAAGTTTTAATTGCGCCAGGGATTGCCTTTTCTACAGTAAATTTTGCAAAAAATAATTTTTTTACTGTCGCAAATTTTAATTGCGCCAGGGATTGCCTTTTCTATAGTAAACTTTTCAAAAAATAATTTTCTACTGTCGCAAATTTTTATTGTGCCAGGGATTGCCTTTCTACAGTAAATTTTAAAAAAAATAATTTTTTACTGTCGCAAATTGTAATTGCGCCAGGGATTACCTTTTCTATAGTAAATTTTTCAAAAAATAATTTTTTACTGTCGCAAATTTTAATTGCGCCAGGGATTGCCTTTTCTATAGTAAATTATTCAAAAAATAATTTTCTACTGTCGCAAATTTTAATTGCGCCAGGGATTGCCTTTTCTATAGTAAATTATTCAAAAAATAATTTTCTACTGTCGCAAATTTTAATTACGCCAGGGTTTGCCTTTTCTATAGTAAATTATTCAAAAAATAATTTTTTACTGTCGCAAATTTTAAATACGCCAGGGATTGCCTTTTCTATAGTAAATTATTCAAAAAATAATTTTTTACTGTCGCAAATTTTAAGTGCGCCAGGGATTACCTTTTCTATAGTAAATTATTCAAAAAATAATTTTCAACTGTCGCAAATTTTAATTACGCCAGGGATTGCCTTTTCTATAGTAAATTATTCAAAAAATAATTTTCTACTGTCGCAAATTTTAAATATCCCACGGATTGCCTTTTCTATAGTAAATTATTCAAAAAATAATTTCCAACTGTCGCAAATTTTAATTACGCCAGGGATTGCCTTTTCTATAGTAAATTATTCAAAAAATAATTTTCTACTGTCGCAAATTTTAAATATCCCAGGGATTGCCATTTCTATAGTAAATTATTCAAAAAATAATTTTTTACTGTCGCAAATTTTAAGTGCGCCAGGGATTGCCTTTTCTATAGTACATTATTCAAAAAATAATTTTCTACTGTCGCAAATTTAAATATCCCAGGGATTGCCCTTTCTATAGTAAATTATTCAAAAAATATTTTTTTACTGTCGCAAATTTTAAGTGCGCCAGGGATTGCCTTTTCAATAGTAAATTATTCAAAAAATAATTTTCTACTGTCGCAAATTTTAATTACGCCAGGGATTGCCCTTTCTATAGTAAATTATTCAAAAAATAATTTTTTACTGTCGCAAATTTTAAGTGCGCCAGGGATTGCCTTTTCTATAGTAAATTATTCAAAAAATAATTTTATACTGTCGCAAATTTCAAATCCGCCGGGGATTGCCTTTTCTATAGTAAATTATTCAAAAAATAATTTTTTACTATCGCAAGTTTTAATTGCGCCAGGGATTGCCTTTTCTACAGTAAATTTTGCAAAAAATAATTTTTTACTGTCGCAAATCTTAATTGCGCCAGGGATTGCCTTTTCTATAGTAAACTTTTCAAAAAATAATTTTCTACTGTCGCAAATTTTAATTGCGCCAGGGATTACCTTTCTACAGTAAATTTTTCAAAAATAATTTTTTACTGTCGCAAATTGTAATTGCGCCAGCGATTACCTTTTCTATAGTAAATTTTTCAAAAAATAATATTTTACTGTCGCAAATTTTAATTGCGCCAGGGATTGCCTTTTCTATAGTAAATTATTCAAAAAATAATTTTCTACTGTCGCAAATTTTAATTGCGCCAGGGATTGCCTTTTCTATAGTAAATTATTAAAAAAATAATTTCCAACTGTCGCAAATTTTAATTACGCCAGGGATTGCCTTTTCTATAGTAAATTATTCAAAAAATAATTTTCTACTGTCGCAAATTTTAAATATCCCAGGGATTGCCTTTTCTATAGTAAATTATTCAAAAAATAATTTTTTACTGTCGCAAATTTTAAGTGCGCCAGGGATTGCCTTTTCTATAGTACATTATTCAAAAAATAATTTTCTACTGTCGCAAATTTTAAATATCCCAGGGATTGCCCTTTCTATAGTAAATTATTCAAAAAATATTTTTTTATTGTCGCAAATTTTAAGTGCGCCAGGGATTGCCTTTTCTATAGTAAATTATTCAAAAAATAATTTTCTACTGTCGCAAATTTTAATTACGCCAGGGATTGCCTCTTCTATAGTAAATTATTCAAAAAATAATTTTTTACTGTCGCAAATTTTAAGTGCGCCAGGGATTGCCTATTCTATAGTAAATTATTCAAAAAATAATTTTATACTGTCGCAAATTTTAATTACGCCAAGGATTACCTTTTCTATAGTAAATTTTCAAAAAATAATTTTATACTGTCGCAAATTTTAATTACGCCAGGGATTGCCTTTTCTATAGTAAATTATTCAAAAAATAATTTTTTATTGTCGCAAATTTTAATTGCGCCAGGGATTGCCTTTTCTATAGTAAATTATTCAAAAAATAATTTTCTACTGTCGCAAATTTTAATTGCGCCAGGGATTGCCTTTCTACAGTAAATTTTTCAAAAAATAATTTTTTACTGTCGCAAATTGTAATTGGGCCAGGGATTACCTTTTCTATAGTAAATTTTGCAAAAAATAATTTTCTACTCTCGCAAATTTTAATTACGCCAGGGATTGCCTTTTCTATAGTAAATTATTCAAAAAATAATTTTTTACTGTCGCAAATTTTAAGTGCGCCAGGGATTGCCTTTTCTATAGTAAATTATTCAAAAAATAATTTTTTACTCTCGCAAATTTCAATTTCGCCAGGTAAATTTTTCACAAATTAATTTTTTACTGTCGCAAATTTTAAATACGCCAGGGATTGCCTTTTCTATAGTAAATTATTCAAAAAATAATTTTCTACTGTCGCAAATTTTAATTACGCCAGGGATTGCCATTTCTATAGTAAATTATTCAAAAAATAATTTTTTACTGTCGCAAATTTTAAGTGCGCCAGGGATTGCCTTTTCTATAGTAAATTATTCAAAAAATAATTTTATACTGTCGCAAATTTTAATTACGCCAAGGATTACCTTTTCTATAGTAAATTTTTTCAAAAAATAATTTTATACTGTCGCAAATTTTAATTACGCCAGGGATTGCCCTTTCTATAGTAAATTATTCAAAAAATAATTTTCTACTGTCGCAAATTTTAATTACGCCAGGGATTGCCTTTTCTATAGTAAATTATTCAAAAAATAATTTTCTACTGTCGCAAATTTCAAATCCGCCGGGGATTGCCTTTTCTATAGTAAATTATTCAAAAAATAATTTTTTACTATCGCAAGTTTTAATTGCGCCAGGGATTGCCTTTTCTACAGTAAATTTTGCAAAAATAATTTTTTACTGTCGCAAATTTTAGTTGCGCCAGGGATTGCCTTTTCTATAGTAAACTTTTCAAAAAATAATTTTCTACTGTCGCAAATTTTAATTGCGCCAGGGATTACCTTTCTACAGTAAATTTTTCAAAAAATAATTTTTTACTGTCGCAAATTGTAATTGCGCCAGGGATTACCTTTTCTATAGTAAATTTTCCAAAAAATAATTTTTTACTGTCGCAAATTTTAATTGCGCCAGGGATTGCCTTTTCTATAGTAAATTATTCAAAAAATAATTTTCTACTGTCGCAAATTTTAATTGCGCCAGGGTTTGCCTTTTCTATAGTAAATTATTAAAAAAATAATTTTCTACTGTCGCAAATTTTAACTGCTCCAGGGATTGCCTTTTCTACAGTAAATTTTTCAAAATATTAATTTTTTACTGTCGAAAATTTTAATTACGCCAGGGATTGCCTTTTCTATAGTAAATTATTCAAAAAATAATTTTCTACTGTCGCAAATTTTAATTACGCCAGGGATTGCCTTTTCTATAGTAAATTATTCAAAAAATAATTTTTTACTGTCGCAAATTTTAAATACGCCAGGGATTGCCTTTTCTATAGTAAATTATTCAAAAATTAATTTTTTACTGTCGCAAATTTTAAGTGCGCCAGGGATTACCTTTTCTATAGTAAATTATTCAAAAAATAATTTTCAACTGTCGCAAATTTTAATTACGCCAGGGATTGCCTTTTCTATAGTAAATTATTCAAAAAATAATTTTCTACTGTCGCAAATTTTAAATATCCCACGGATTGCCTTTTCTATTGTAAATTATTCAAAAAATAATTTCCAACTGTCGCAAATTTTAATTACGCCAGGGATTGCCTTTTCTATAGTAAATTATTCAAAAAATAATTTTCTACTGTCGCAAATTTTAAATATCCCAGGGATTGCCTTTTCTATAGTAAATTATTCAAAAAATAATTTTTTACTGTCGCAAATTTTAAGTGCGCCAGGGATTGCCTTTTCTATAGTACATTATTCAAAAAATAATTTTCTACTGTCGCAAATTTTAAATATCCCAGGGATTGCCCTTTCTATAGTAAATTATTCAAAAAATATTTTTTTACTGTCGCAAATTTTAAGTGCGCCAGGGATTGCCTTTTCAATAGTAAATTATTCAAAAAATAATTTTCTACTGTCGCAAATTTTAATTACGCCAGGGATTGCCCTTTCTATAGTAAATTATTCAAAAAATAATTTCTTACTGTCGCAAATTTTAAGTGCGCCAGGGATTGCCTTTTCTATAGTAAATTATTCAAAAAATAATTTTATACTGTCGCAAATTTTAATTACGCCAGGGATTGCCTTTTCTATAGTAAATTATTCAAAAAATAATTTTATACTCTCGCAAATTTTAATTGCGCCAGGGATTGCCTTTTCTATAGAAAATTATTCAAAAAATAATTTTCTACTCTCGCAAATTTTAATTACGCCAGGGATTGCCTTTTCTATAGTAAATTATTCAAAAAATAATTTTTTACTGTCGCAAATTTTAAGTGCGCCAGGGATTGCCTTTTCTATAGTAAATTATTCAAAAAATAATTTTCTACTGTCGCAAATTTTAATTGCGCCAGGGATTGCCTTTCCACAGTAAATTTTTCAAAAAATAATTTTTTACTGTCGCAAATTGTAATTGGGCCAGGGATTACCTTTTCTATAGTAAATTTTTCAAAAAATAATTTTTTACTGTCGCAAATTTTAATTGCGCCAGGGATTGCCTTTTCTATAGTAAATTATTCAAAAAATAATTATCTACTGTCGCAAATTTTAATTGCGCCAGGGATTGCCTTTTCTATAGTAAATTATTCAAAAAATAATTTTTTATTGTCGAAAATTTTAATTGCGCCAGGGATTGCCTTTTCTACAGTAAATTTTTCAAAATATTAATTTTTTACTGTCGAAAATTTTAATTACGCCAGGGATTGCCTTTTCTATAGTAAATTTTGCAAAAAATAATTTTATACTGTCACAAATTTTAAATACGCCAGGGATTGCCTTTTCTATAGTAAATTATTCAAAAAATAATTTTTTACTGTCGCAAATTTTAAATGCGCCAGGGATTACCTTTTCTATAGTAAATTATTCAAAAAATAATTTTCAACTGTCGCAAATTTTAATTACGCCAGGGATTGCCTTTTCTATAGTAAATTATTCAAAAAATAATTTTCTACTGTCGCAAATTTTAAATATCCCAGGGATTGCCTTTTCTATAGTAAATTATTCAAAAAATAATTTTCAACTGTCCCAAATTTTAATTACGCCAGGGATTGCCTTTTCTATAGTAAATTATTCAAAAAATAATTTTCTACTGTCGCAAATTTTAATTGCGCCAGGGATTGCCCTTTCTATAGTAAATTATTCAAAAAATATTTTTTTACTGTCGCAAATTTTAAGTGCGCCAGGGATTGCCTTTTCCATAGTAAATTATTCAAAAAATAATTTTCTACTGTCGCAAATTTTAATTACGCCAGGGATTGCTTTTCTATAGTAAATTATTCAAAAAATAATTTTATACTGTCGCAAATTTTAATTGCGCCAGGAATTGCCTTTTCTATAGTAAATTATTCAAAAAATAATTTTCTCCTGTCGCAAATTTTAATTACGCCAGGGATTGCCTTTTCTATAGTAAATTATTCAAAAAATAATTTTTTACTGTCGCAAATTTTAAGTGCGCCAGGGATTGCCTTTTCTATAGTAAATTATTCAAAAAATAATTTTTTACTCTCGCAAATTTCAATTTCACCAGGTAAATTTTTCACAAATTAATTTTTTACTGTCGCAAATTTTAAATACGCCAAGGATTGCCTTTTCTATAGTAAATTATTCAAAAAATAATTTTCTACTGTCGCAAATTTTAATTGCGCCAGGGATTGCCTTTTCTACAGTAAATTTTGCAAAAAATAATTTTTTACTGTCGCAAATTTTAATTGCGCCAGGGAATGCCTTTTCTATAGTAAATTATTCAAAAAATAATTTTCTACTGTCGCAAATTTTAATTACGCCAGGGATTGCCTTTTCTATAGTAAATTATTCAAAAAATAATTTTTTACTGTCGCAAATTTTAAGTGCGCCAGGGATTGCCTTTTCTATAGTAAATTATTCAAAAAATAATTTTTTACTCTCGCAAATTTCAATTTCTCCAGGTAAATTTATCACAAATTAATTTTTTACTGTCGCAAATTTTAAATACGCCAGGGATTGCCTTTTCTATAGTAAATTATTCAAAAAATAATTTTCTACTGTCGCAAATTTTAATTACGCCAGGGGTTGCCTTTTCTATAGTAAATTATTCAAAAAATAATTTTTTACTGTCGCAAATTTTAAGTGCGCCAGGGATTGCCTTTTCTATAGTAAATTATTCAAAAAATAATTTTTTACCCTCGCAAATTTCAATTTCGCCAGGTAGATTTTTCACAAATTAATTTTTTACTGTCGCAAATTTTAAATACGCCAGGGATTGCCTTTTCTATAGTAAATTATTCAAAAAATAATTTTCTACTGTCGCAAATTTTAATTGCGCCAGGGATTGCCTTTCTACAGTAAACTTTGCAAAAAATAATTTTTTACTGTCGCAAATTTTAATTGCGCCAGGGATTGCCTTTTCTATAGTAAATTATTCAAAAAATAATTTTCTACTGTCGCAAATTTTAATTACGCCAGGGATTGCCTTTTCTACAGTAAATTATTCAAAAAATAATTTTTTACTGTCGCAAATTTCAAATCCGCCGGGGATTGCCTTTTCTATAGCAAATTATTCAAAAAATAATTTTTTACTATCGCAAGTTTTAATTGCGCCAGGGATTGCCTTTTCTACAGTAAATTTTGCAAAAAATAATTTTTTACTGTCGCAAATTTTAATTGCGCCAGGGATTGCCTTTTCTATAGTAAACTTTTCAAAAAATAATTTTCTACTGTCGCAAATTTTAATTGCGCCAGGGATTGCCTTTCTACAGTAAATTTTTCAAAAAATAATTTTTTACTGTCGCAAATTGTAATTGCGCCAGGGATTACCTTTTCTATAGTAAATTTTTCAACAAATAATTTTTTACTGTCGCAAATTTTAATTGCGCCAGGGATTGCCTTTTCTATAGTAAATTATTCAAAAAATAATTTTCTACTGTCGCAAATTTTAATTGCGCCAGGGATTGCCTTTTCTATAGTAAATTATTAAAAAAATAATTTTCTACTGTCGCAAATTTTAACTGCGCCAGGGATTGCCTTTTCTACAGTAAATTTTTCAAAATATTAATTTTTTACTGTCGAAAATTTTAATTACGCCAGGGATTGCCTTTTCTATAGTAAATTATTCAAAAAATAATTTTCTACTGTCGCAAATTTTAATTACGCCAGGGATTGCCTTTTCTATAGTAAATTATTCAAAAAATAATTTTTTACTGTCGCAAATTTTAAATACGCCAGGGATTGCCTTTTCTATAGTAAATTATTCAAAAAATAATTTTTTACTGTCGCAAATTTTAAGTGCGCCAGGGATTACCTTTTCTATAGTAAATTATTCAAAAAATAATTTTCAACTGTCGCAAATTTTAATTACGCCAGGGATTGCCTTTTCTATAGTAAATTATTCAAAAAATAATTTTCTACTGTCGCAAATTTTAAATATCCCACGGATTGCCTTTTCTATAGTAAATTATTCAAAAAATAATTTCCAAATGTCGCAAATTTTAATTACGCCAGGGATTGCCTTTTCTATAGTAAATTATTCAAAAAATAATTTTCTACTGTCGCAAATTTTAAATATCCCAGGGATTGCCTTTTCTATAGTAAATTATTCAAAAAATAATTTTTTACTGTCGCAAATTTTAAGTGCGCCAGGGATTGCCTTTTCTATAGTACATTATTCAAAAAATAATTTTCTACTGTCGCAAATTTTAAATATCCCAGGGATTGCCCTTTCTATAGTAAATTATTCAAAAAATATTTTTTTACTGTCGCAAATTTTAAGTGCGCCAGGGATTGCCTTTTCAATAGTAAATTATTCAAAAAATAATTTTCTACTGTCGCAAATTTTAATTACGCCAGGGATTGCCCTTTCTATAGTAAATTATTCAAAAAATAATTTTTTACTGTCGCAAATTTTAAGTGCGCCAGGGATTGCCTTTTCTATAGTAAATTATTCAAAAAATAATTTTATACTGTCGCAAATTTCAAATCCGCCGGGGATTGCCTTTTCTATAGTAAATTATTCAAAAAATAATTTTTTACTATCGCAAGTTTTAATTGCGCCAGGGATTGCCTTTTCTACAGTAAATTTTGCAAAAAATAATTTTTTACTGTCGCAAATTTTAATTGCGCCAGGGATTGCCTTTTCTATAGTAAACTTTTCAAAAAATAATTTTCTACTGTCGCAAATTTTAATTGCGCCAGGGATTACCTTTCTACAGTAAATTTTTCAAAAAATAATTTTTTACTGTCGCAAATTGTAATTGCGCCAGGGATTACCTTTTCTATAGTAAATTTTTCAAAAAATAATTTTTTACTGTCGCAAATTTTAATTGCGCCAGGGATTGCCTTTTCTATAGTAAATTATTCAAAAAATAATTTTCTACTGTCGCAAATTTTAATTGCGCCAGGGATTGCCTTTTCTATAGTAAATTATTAAAAAAATAATTTTCTACTGTCGCAAATTTTAACTGCGCCAGGGATTGCCTTTTCTACAGTAAATTTTTCAAAATATTAATTTTTTACTGTCGAAAATTTTAATTACGCCAGGGATTGCCTTTTCTATAGTAAATTATTCAAAAAATAATTTTCTACTGTCGCAAATTTTAATTACGCCAGGGATTGCCTTTTCTATAGTAAATTATTCAAAAAATAATTTTTTACTGTCGCAAATTTTAAATACGCCAGGGATTGCCTTTTCTATAGTAAATTATTCAAAAAATAATTTTTTACTGTCGCAAATTTTAAGTGCGCCAGGGATTACCTTTTCTATAGTAAATTATTCAAAAAATAATTTTCAACTGTCGCAAATTTTAATTACGCCAGGGATTTCCTTTTCTATAGTAAATTATTCAAAAAATAATTTTCTACTGTCGCAAATTTTAAATATCCCACGGATTGCCTTTTCTATAGTAAATTATTCAAAAAATAATTTCCAACTGTCGCAAATTTTAATTACGCCAGGGATTGCCTTTTCTATAGTAAATTATTCAAAAAATAATTTTCTACTGTCGCAAATTTTAAATATCCCAGGGATTGCCTTTTCTATAGTAAATTATTCAAAAAATAATTTTTTACTGTCGCAAATTTTAAGTGCGCCAGGGATTGCCTTTTCTATAGTACATTATTCAAAAAATAATTTTCTACTGTCGCAAATTTTAAATATCCCAGGGATTGCCCTTTCTATAGTAAATTATTCAAAAAATATTTTTTTACTGTCGCAAATTTTAAGTGCGCCAGGGATTGCCTTTTCAATAGTAAATTATTCAAAAAATAATTTTCTACTGTCGCAAATTTTAATTACGCCAGGGATTGCCCTTTCTATAGTAAATTATTCAAAAAATAATTTTTTACTGTCGCAAATTTTAAGTGCGCCAGGGATTGCCTTTTCTATAGTAAATTATTCAAAAAATAATTTTATACTGTCGCAAATTTCAAATCCGCCGGGGATTGCCTTTTCTATAGTAAATTATTCAAAAAATAATTTTTTACTATCGCAAGTTTTAATTGCGCCAGGGATTGCCTTTTCTACAGTAAATTTTGCAAAAAATAATTTTTTACTGTCGCAAATTTTAATTGCGCCAGGGATTGCCTTTTCTATAGTAAACTTTTCAAAAAATAATTTTCTACTGTCGCAAATTTTAATTGCGCCAGGGATTACCTTTCTACAGTAAATTTTTCAAAAAATAATTTTTTACTGTCGCAAATTTTAATTGCGCCAGGGATTGCCTTTTCTATAGTAAATTATTAAAAAAATAATTTTCTACTGTCGCAAATTTTAACTGCGCCAGGGATTGCCTTTTCTACAGTAAATTTTTCAAAATATTAATTTTTTACTGTCGAAAATTTTAATTACGCCAGGGATTGCCTTTTCTATAGTAAATTATTCAAAAAATAATTTTCTACTGTCGCAAATTTTAATTACGCCAGGGATTGCCTTTTCTATAGTAAATTATTCAAAAAATAATTTTTTACTGTCGCAAATTTTAAATACGCCAGGGATTGCCTTTTCTATAGTAAATTATTCAAAAAATAATTTTTTACTGTCGCAAATTTTAAGTGCGCCAGGGATTACCTTTTCTATAGTAAATTATTCAAAAAATAATTTTCAACTGTCGCAAATTTTAATTACGCCAGGGATTTCCTTTTCTATAGTAAATTATTCAAAAAATAATTTTCTACTGTCGCAAATTTTAAATATCCCACGGATTGCCTTTTCTATAGTAAATTATTCAAAAAATAATTTCCAACTGTCGCAAATTTTAATTACGCCAGGGATTGCCTTTTCTATAGTAAATTATTCAAAAAATAATTTTCTACTGTCGCAAATTTTAAATATCCCAGGGATTGCCTCTTCTATAGTAAATTATTCAAAAAATAATTTTTTACTGTCGCAAATTTTAAGTGCGCCAGGGATTGCCTTTTCTATAGTACATTATTCAAAAAATAATTTTCTACTGTCGCAAATTTTAAATATCCCAGGGATTGCCCTTTCTATAGTAAATTATTCAAAAAATATTTTTTTACTGTCGCAAATTTTAAGTGCGCCAGGGATTGCCTTTTCAATAGTAAATTATTCAAAAAATAATTTTCTACTGTCGCAAATTTTAATTACGCCAGGGATTGCCCTTTCTATAGTAAATTATTCAAAAAATAATTTTTTACTGTCGCAAATTTTAAGTGCGCCAGGGATTGCCTTTTCTATAGTAAATTATTCAAAAAATAATTTTATACTGTCGCAAATTTTAATTACGCCAGGGATTGCCTTTTCTATAGTAAATTATTCAAAAAATAATTTTATACTCTCGCAAATTTTAATTGCGCCAGGGATTGCCTTTTCTATAGTAAATTATTCAAAAAATAATTTTCTACTCTCGCAAATTTTAAGTGCGCCAGGGATTGCCTTTTCTATAGTAAATTATTCAAAAAATAATTATCTACTGTCGCAAATTTTAATTGCGCCAGGGATTGCCTTTTCTATAGTAAATTATTCAAAAAATTATTTTCTATTGTCGAAAATTTTAATTGCGCCAGGGATTGCCTTTTCTACAGTAAATTTTTCAAAATATTAATTTTTTACTGTCGAAAATTTTAATTACGCCAGGGATTGCCTTTTCTATAGTAAATTTTGCAAAAAATAATTTTATACTGTCACAAATTTTAAATACGCCAGGGATTGCCTTTTCTATAGTAAATTATTCAAAAAATAATTTTTTACTGTCGCAAATTTTCAGTGCGCCAGGGATTACCTTTTCTATAGTAAATTATTCAAAAAATAATTTTCAACTGTCGCAAATTTTAATTACGCCAGGGATTGCCTTTTCTATAGTAAATTATTCAAAAAATAATTTTCTACTGTCGCAAATTTTAAATATCCCAGGGATTGCCTTTTCTATAGTAAATTATTCAAAAAATAATTTTCAACTGTCCCAAATTTTAATTACGCCAGGGATTGCCTTTTCTATAGTAAATTATTCAAAAAATAATTTTCTACTGTCGCAAATTTTAATTGCGCCAGGGATTGCCCTTTCTATAGTAAATTATTCAAAAAATATTTTTTTACTGTCGCAAATTTTAAGTGCGCCAGGGATTGCCTTTTCTATAGTAAATTATTCAAAAAATAATTCTCTACTGTCGCAAATTTTAATTACGCCAGGGATTGCCTTTTCTATAGTAAATTATTCAAAAAATAATTTTATACTGTCGCAAATTTTAATTGCGCCAGGAATTGCCTTTTCTATAGTAAATTATTCAAAAAATAATTTTCTCCTGTCGCAAATTTTAATTACGCCAGGGATTGCCTTTTCTATAGTAAATTATTCAAAAAATAATTTTTTACTGTCGCAAATTTTAAGTGCGCCAGGGATTGCCTTTTCTATAGTAAATTATTCAAAAAATAATTTTTTACTCTCGCAAATTTCAATTTCACCAGGTAAATTTTTCACAAATTAATTTTTTACTGTCGCAAATTTTAAATACGCCAAGGATTGCCTTTTCTATAGTAAATTATTCAAAAAATAATTTTCCACTGTCGCAAATTTTATTTGCGCCAGGGATTGCCTTTTCTACAGTAAATTTTGCAAAAAATAATTTTTTACTGTCGCAAATTTTAATTGCGCCAGGGAATGCTTTTTCTATAGTAAATTATTCAAAAAATAATTTTCTACTGTCGCAAATTTTAATTACGCCAGGGATTGCCTTTTCTATAGTAAATTATTCAAAAAATAATTTTTTACTGTCGCAAATTTTAAGTGCGCCAGGGATTGCCTTTTCTATAGTAAATTATTCAAAAAATAATTTTTTACTCTCGCAAATTTCAATTTCTCCAGGTAAATTTATCACAAATTAATTTTTTACTGTCGCAAATTTTAAATACCCCAGGGATTGCCTTTTCTATAGTAAATTATTCAAAAAATAATTTTCTACTGTCGCAAATTTTAATTACGCCAGGGATTGCCTTTTCTATAGTAAATTATTCAAAAAATAATTTTTTACTGTCGCAAATTTTAAGTGCGCCAGGGATTGCCTTTTCTATAGTAAATTATTCAAAAAATAATTTTTTACCCTCGCAAATTTCAATTTCGCCAGGTAGATTTTTCACAAATTAATTTTTTACTGTCGCAAATTTTAAATACGCCAGGGATTGCCTTTTCTATAGTAAATTATTCAAAAAATAATTTTCTACTGTCGCAAATTTTAATTGCGCCAGGGATTGCCTTTTCTACAGTAAACTTTGCAAAAAATAATTTTTTACTGTCGCAAATTTTAATTGCGCCAGGGATTGCCTTTTCTATAGTAAATTATTCAAAAAATAATTTTCTACTGTCGCAAATTTTAATTACGCCAGGGATTGCCTTTTCTATAGTAAATTATTCAAAAAATAATTTTCTACTGTCGCAAATTTCAAATCCGCCGGGGATTGCCTATTCTATAGTAAATTATTCAAAAAATAATTTTTTACTATCGCAAGTTTTAATTGCGCCAGGGATTGCCTTTTCTACAGTAAATTTTGCAAAAAATAATTTTTTACTGTCGCAAATTTTAATTGCGCCAGGGATTGCCTTTTCTATAGTAAACTTTTCAAAAAATAATTTTCTACTGTCGCAAATTTTAATTGCGCCAGGGATTGCCTTTCTACAGTAAATTTTTCAAAAAATAATTTTTTACTGTCGCAAATTGTAATTGCGCCAGGGTTTACCTTTTCTATAGTAAATTTTTCAAAAAATAATTTTTTACTGTTGCAAATTTTAATTGCGCCAGGGATTGCCTTTTCTATAGTAAATTATTCAAAAAATAATTTTCTACTGTCGCAAATTTTAATTGCGCCAGGGATTGCCTTTTCTATAGTAAATTATTAAAAAAATAATTTTCTACTGTCGCAAATTTTAACTGCGCCAGGGATTGCCTTTTCTACAGTAAATTTTTCAAAATATTAATTTTTTACTGTCGAAAATTTTAATTACGCCAGGGATTGCCTTTTCTATAGTAAATTATTCAAAAAATAATTTTCTACTGTCGCAAATTTTAATTACGCCAGGGATTGCCTTTTCTATAGTAAATTATTCAAAAAATAATTTTTTACTGTCGCAAATTTTAAATACGCCAGGGATTGCCTTTTCTATAGTAAATTATTCAAAAAATAATTTTTTACTGTCGCAAATTTTAAGTGCGCCAGGGATTACCTTTTCTATAGTAAATTATTCAAAAAATAATTTTCAACTGTCGCAAATTTTAATTACGCCAGGGATTGCCTTTTCTATAGTAAATTATTCAAAAAATAATTTTCTACTGTCGCAAATTTTAAATATACCACGGATTGCCTTTTCAATAGTAAATTATTCAAAAAATAATTTCCAACTGTCGCAAATTTTCATTACGCCAGGGATTGCCTTTTCTATAGTAAATTATTCAAAAAATAATTTTCTACTGTCGCAAATTTTAAATATCCCAGGGATTGCCTTTTCTATAGTAAATTATTCAAAAAATAATTTTTTACTGTCGCAAATTTTAAGTGCGCCAGGGATTGCCTTTTCTATAGTACATTATTCAAAAAATAATTTTCTACTGTCGCAAATTTTAAATATCCCAGGGATTGCCCTTTCTATAGTAAATTATTCAAAAAATATTTTTTTACTGTCGCAAATTTTAAGTGCGCCAGGGATTGCCTTTTCAATAGTAAATTATTCAAAAAATAATTTTCTACTGTCGCAAATTTTAATTACGCCAGGGATTGCCCTTTCTATAGTAAATTATTCAAAAAATAATTTTTTACTGTCGCAAATTTTAAGTGCGCCAGGGATTGCCTTTTCTATAGTAAATTATTCAAAAAATAATTTTATACTGTCGCAAATTTTAATTACGCCAAGGATTACCTTTTCTATAGTAAATTTTTCAAAAAATAATTTTATACTGTCGCAAATTTTAATTACGCCAGGCATTGCCTTTTCTATAGTAAATTATTCAAAAAATAATTTTTTACTGTCGCAAATTTTAATTGCGCCAGGGATTGCCTTTTCTATAGTAAATTATTCAAAAAATAATTTTCTACTGTCGCAAATTTTAATTGCGCCAGGGATTGCCTTTCTACAGTAAATTTTTCAAAAAATAATTTTTTACTGTCGCAAATTGTAATTGGGCCAGGGATTACCTTTTCTATAGTAAATTTTTCAAAAAATAATTTTTTACTGTCGCAAATTTTAATTGCGCCAGGGATTGCCTTTTCTATAGTAAATTATTCAAAAAATAATTATCTACTGTCGCAAATTTTAATTGCGCCAGGGATTGCCTTTTCTATAGTAAATTATTCAAAAAATAATTTTCTATTGTCGCAAATTTTAATTGCGCCAGGGATTGCCTTTTCTACAGTAAATTTTTCAAAATATTAATTTTTTACTGTCGAAAATTTTAATTACGTCAGGGATTGCCTTTTCTATAGTAAATTTTGCAAAAAATAATTTTATACTGTCGCAAATTTTAAATGCACCAGGGATTGCCTTTTCTATAGTAAATTATTCAAAAAATAATTTTTTACTGTCGCAAATTTTAATTGCGCCAGGGATTGCCTTTTCTACAGTAAATTTTTCAAAATATTAATTTTTTACTGTCGCAAATTTTAAATACGCCAGGGATTGCCTTTTCTATAGTGAATTATTCAAAAAATAATTTTCTACTGTCGCAAATTTTAAATACGCCAGGGATTGCCTATTCTATAGTAAATTTTGCAAAAAATAATTTTTTACTGTCGCAAATTTTAATTGCGCCAGGGATTGCCTTTTCTATAGTAAATTATTCAAAAAATAATTTTTTATTGTCGCAAATTTTAAATACGCCAGGGATTGCCTTTTCTATAGTAAATTATTCAAAAAATAATTTTCTACTGTCGCAAATTTTAAATACGCCAGGGATTGCCTTTTCTATAGTAAATTTTGCAAAAAATAATTTTTTACTGTCGCGAATTTTAATTGCGCCAGGGATTGCCTTTTCTATAGTAAATTATTCAGAAAATAATTTTCTAATGTCGCAAATTTTAATTAAGCCAGGGATTGCCTTTTCTATAGTAAATTATTCAAAAATTAATTTTATACTGTCACAAATTTTAAATACGCCAGGGATTGCCTTTTCTATAGTAAATTTTGCAAAAAAATAATTTTTTACTGTCGCAAATTTCAATTTCGCCAGGTAAGTTTTTCACAAATTAATTTTTTACTGTCGCAAATTTTAATTACGCCAGGGATTGCCTTTTCTATAGTAAATTATTCAAAAAATAATTTTCTACTGTCGCAAATATTAATTGCGCCAGGGATTGCCTTTTCTATAGCAAATTTCTCACAAATTAATTTCTTACTGTCGCAAATTTTAAATACGCCAGGGATTGCCTTTTCTACAGTAAATTTTGCAAAAAATAATTTTTTACTGTCGCAAATTTTAATTGCGCCAAGGATTGCCTTTTCTATAGTAAATTATTCAGAAAATAATTTTCTAATGTCGCAAATTTTAATTGAGCCAGGGATTGCCTTTTCTATAGTAAATTATTCAAAAAATAATTTTTTACTGTCGCAAATTTTAATTGCGCCAGGGATTGCTTTTCTATAGTAAATTATTCAGAAAATAATTTTCTAATGTCGCAAATTTTAATTAAGCCAGGGATTGCCTTTTCTATAGTAAATTATTCAAAAAATAATTTTTTACTGTCGCAAATTTTAATTGCGCCAGGGATTGCCTTTTCTATAGTAAATTATTCAAAAAATAATTTTTTACTCTCGCAAATTTCAATTTCGCCAGGTAAGTTTTTCACAAATTAATTTTTTACTGTCGCAAATTTTAATTACGCCAGGGATTGCCTTTTCTATAGTAAATTATTCAAAAAATAATTTTCTACTGTCGCAAATTTTAATTGCGCCAGGGATTGCCTTTTCTATAGCAAATTTCTCACAAATTAATATCTTACTGTCGCAAATTTTAAATACGCCAGGGATTGCCTTTTCTACAGTAAATTTTGCAAAAAATAATTTTTTACTGTCGCAAATTTTAATTGCGCCAGGGATTGCCTTTTCTATACTAAATTATTCAAAAAATAATTTTCTACTTTCGCAAATTTTAATTACGCCAGGGATTGCCTTTTCTATAGTAAATTATTCAAAAAATAATTTTCTACTGTCGCAAATTTTAATTACGCCAGGGATTGCCTTTTCTATAGTAAAATATTCAAAAATTAATTTTATACTGTCGCAAATTTTAAATACGCCAGGGATTGCCTTTTCTATAGTAAATTTTGCAAAAAAATTATTTTTTACTGTCGCAAATTGTAATTGCGCCAGGGATTACCTTTTCTATAGTAAATTTTGCAAAAAATAATTTTTTACTGTCGCAAATTTTAATCGCGCCAGGGATTGCCTTTTCTACAGTAAATTTTTCAAAAATTAATTTTATACTGTCGCAAATTTTAAATACGCCAGGGATTGCCTTTTCTATAGTAAATTTTTCAAAAAATAATTTTTTACTGTCGCAAATTTTAAATACGCCAGCGATTGCCTTTTCTATAGTAAATTATTCAAAAAATAATTTTATACTGTCGCAAATTTTAATTACGCCAGGGATTGCCTTTTCTATAGTAAATTTTGCAAAAAATAATTTTTTACTCTCGCAAATTTTAATTGCGCCAGGGATTGCCTTTTCTATAGTAAATTATTCAAAAAATAATTTTCAACTGTCGCAAATTTTAATTACGCCAGGGATTGCCTTTTCTATAGTAAATTATTCAAAAAAATTTTTTACTGTCGCAAATTTTAAGTGCGCCAGGGATTGCCTTTTCTATAGTAAATTATTCAAAAAATAATTTTATCCTGTCGCAAATTTTAATTACGCCAGGGATTGCCTTTTCTATAGTAAATTATTCAAAAAATAATTTTATACTGTCGCAAATTTTAAGTGCGCCAGGGATTGCCTTTTCTATAGTAAATTATTCAAAAAATAATTTTTTACTGTCGCAAATTTTAATTGCGCCAGGGATTGCCTTTTCTACAGTAAATTTTTCAAAATATTAATTTTTTACTGTCGCAAATTTTAAATACGCCAGGGATTGCCTTTTCTATAGTAAATTATTCAAAAAATAATTTTCTACTGTCGCTAATTTTAAATACGCCAGGGATTGCCTTTTCTATAGTAAATTTTGCAAAAAATAATTTTTTACTGTCGCAAATTTTAATTGCGCCAGGGATTGCCTTTTCTATAGTAAATTTTTCAAAAAATAATTTTTTACTGTCGCAAATTTTAAATATCCCAGGAATTGCCTTTTCTATAGTAAATTTCTCACAAATTAATTTCTTACTGTCGCAAATTTTAAATACGCCAGGGATTGCTTTTTCTATAGTAAACTATTCAAAAAATAATTTTTTACTGTCGCAAATTTTAAGTGCGCCAGGGATTGCCTTTTCTATAGTAAATTATTCAAAAAATAATTTTCAACTGTCGCAAATTTTAATTACGCCAGGGATTGCCTTTTCTATAGTAAATTATTCAAAAAATAATTTTTTACTGTCGCAATATTTAATTGTGCCAGGGATTGCCTTTTCTATAGTAAATTATTCAAAAAATAATTTTTTACTGTCGCAAATTTTAATTGCGCCAGGGATTGCCTTTTCTACAGTAAATTTTTCAAAATATTAATTTTTTACTGTCGAAAATTTTAATTACGCCAGGGATTGCCTTTTCTATAGTAAATTTTGCAAAAAAATAATTTTATACTGTCGCAAATTTTAAGTGCGCCAGGGATTGCCTTTTCTATAGTAAATTATTCAAAAAAAAAATTTTTTACTATCGCAAGTTTTAATTGCGCCAGGGATTGCCTTTGCTACAGTAAATTTTGCAAAAAATAATTTTTTACTGTCGCAAATTTTAATTGCGCCAGGGATTGCCTTTTCTATAGTAAATTATTCAAAAAATAATTTTCTACTGTCGCAAATTTTAATTAAGCCAGGGATTGCCTTTTCTATAGTAAATTATTCAAAAAATAATTTTCTACTGTCGCAAATTTTAATTACGCCAGGGATTGCCTTTTCTATAGTAAATTATTCAAAAATTAATTTTATACTGTCTCAAATTTTAAATACGCCAGGGATTGCCTTTTCTATAGTAAATTTAGCAAAAAAATAATTTTTTACTGTCGGAAATTGTAATTGCGCCGGGGATTACCTTTTCTATAGTAAATTTTGCAAAAAATAATTTTTTACTGTCGCAAATTTTACTTGCGCCAGGGATTGCCTTTTCTACAGTAAATTTTTCAAAAATTAATTTTATACTGTCGCAAATTTTAAATACGCCAGGGATTGCCTTTTCTATAGTAAATTTTTCAAAAAATAATTTTTACTGTCGCAAATTTTAAGTGCGGCAGGGATTGCTTTTCTATAGTAAATTATTCAAAAAATAATTTTATACTGTCGCAAATTTTAATTACGCCAGCGATTGCCTTTTCTATAGTAAATCTTGCAAAAAATAATTTTTTACTGTCGCAAATTTTAATTGCGCCAGGGATTGCCTTTTCTATAGTAAATTATTCAAAAAATAATTTTTTACTGTCGCAAATTTTAAGTGCGCCAGGGATTGCCTTTTCTATAGTAAATTATTCAAAAAATAATTTTATACTGTCGCAAATTTTAATTACGCCAGGGATTGCCTTTTCTATAGTAAATTATTCAAAAAATAATTTTATACTGTCGCAAATTTTAAGTGCGCCAGGGATTGCCTTTTCTATAGTAAATTATTCAAAAAATAATTTTTTACTATCGCAAGTTTTAATTGCGCCAGGGATTGCCTTTGCTACAGTAAATTTTGCAAAAAATAATTTTTTTCTGTCGCAAATTTTAATTGCGCCAGGGATTGCCTTTTCTATAGTAAATTATTCAAAAAATAATTTTCTACTGTCGCAAATTTTAATTAAGCCAGGGATTGCCTTTTCTATAGTAAATTATTCAAAAAATAATTTTCTACTGTCGCAAATTTTAATTACGCCAGGGATTGCCTTTTCTATAGTAAATTATTCAAAAATTAATTTTATACTGTCTCAAATTTTAAATACGCCAGGGATTGCCTTTTCTATAGTAAATTTAGCAAAAAAATAATTTTTTACTGTCGCAAATTGTAATTGCGCCAGGGATTACCTTTTCTATAGTAAATTTTGCAAAAAATAATTTTTTACTGTCGCAAATTTTACTTGCGCCAGGGATTGCCTTTTCTACAGTAAATTTTTCAAAAATTAATTTTATACTGTCGCAAATTTTAAATACGCCAGGGATTGCCTTTTCTATAGTAAATTTTTCAAAAAATAATTTTTTACAGTCGCAAATTTTAAGTGCGCCAGGGATTGCCTTTTCTATAGTAAATTATTCAAAAAATAATTTTATACTGTCGCAAATTTTAATTACGCCAGGGATTGCCTATTCTATAGTAAATTATTCAAAAAATAATTTTATACTGTCGCAAATTTTAAGTGCGCCAGGGATTGCCTTTTCTACAGTAAATTATTCAAAAAATAATTTTCTACTGTCGCAAATTTTAAATATCCCAGGGATTGCCTTTTCTATAGTAAATTATTCAAAAAATAATTTTTTACTGTCGCAAATTTTAAGTGCGCCAGGGATTGCCTTTTCTATAGTAAATTATTCAAAAAATAATTTTCAACTGTCGCAAATTTTAATTACGCCAGGGATTGCCTTTTCTATAGTAAATTATTCAAAAAATAATTTTTTACTGTCGCAAATTTTAAGTGCGCCAGGGATTGCCTTTTCTATAGTAAATTATTCAAAAAATAATTTTATACTGTCGCAAATTTTAACTACGCCAGGGATTGCCTTTTCTATAGTAAATTATTAAAAAAATAATTTTTTTCTGTCGCAAATTTTAATTGCGCCAGGGATTGCCTTTTCTATAGTAAATTATTCAAAAAATAATTTTCTACTGTCGCAAATTTTAAATATCCCAGGGATTGCCTTTTCTATAGTAAATTATTCAAAAAATAATTTTATACTGTCGCAAATTTTAAGTGCGCCAGGGATTGCCTTTTCTATAGTAAATTATTCAAAAAATAATTTTTTACTGTCGCAAATTTTAAGTGCGCCAGGGATTGCCTTTTCTATAGTAAATTATTCAAAAAATAATTTTATACTGTCGCAAATTTTAATTACGCCAGGGATTGCCTTTTCTATAGTAAATTATTCAAAAAATAATTTTTTACTGTCGCAAATTTTAATTGCGCCAGGGATTGCCTTTTCTATAGTAAATTATTCAAAAAATAATTTTCTACTGTCGCAAATTTTAATTGCGCCAGGGATTGCCTTTCTACAGTAAATTATTCAAAAAATAATTTTTTACTGTCGCAAATTTTAAGTGCGCCAGGGATTGCCTTTTCTATAGTAAATTATTCAAAAAATAATTTTATACTGTCGCAAATTTTAATTACGCCAGGGATTGCCTTTTCTATAGTAAATTATTCAAAAAATAATTTTATACTGTCGCAAATTTTAAGTGCGCCAGGGATTGCCTTTTCTATAGTAAATTATTCAAAAAATAATTTTTTACTCTCGCAAATTTCAATTTCGCCAGGTAAATTTTTCACAAATTAATTTTTTACTGTCGCAAATTTTAAATACGGCAGGGATTGCCTTTTCTATAGCAAATTATTCAAAAAATAATTTTCTACTGTCGCAAATTTTAATTACGCCAGGGATTGCCTTTTCTATAGTAAATTATTCAAAAAATAATTTTTTACTGTCGCAAATTTTAAGTGCGCCAGGGATTGCCTTTTCTATAGTAAATTATTCAAAAAATAATTTTATACTGTCGCAAATTTTAATTACGCCAGGGATTGCCTTTTCTATAGTAAATTATTCAAAAAATAATTTTTTACTGTCGCAAATTTTAATTGCGCCAGGGATTGCCTTTTCTATAGTAAATTATTCAAAAAATAATTTTCTACTGTCGCAAATTTTAATTGCGCCAGGGATTGCCTTTCTACAGTAAATTTTTCAAAAAATAATTTTTTACTGTCGCAAATTGTAATTGCGCCAGGGATTACCTTTTCTATAGTAAATTTTTCAAAAAATAATTTTTTACTGTCGCAAATTTTAATTGCGCCAGGAATTGCCTTTTCTATAGTAAATTATTCAAAATATTAATTTTTTACTGTCGAAAATTTTAATTAAGCCAGGGATTGCCTTTTCTATAGTAAATTTTGCAAAAAATAAATTTATACTGTCGCAAATTTTAAGTGCGCCAGGGATTGCCTTTTCTATAGTAAATTATTCAAAAAATAATTTTTTACTATCGCAAGTTTTAATTGCGCCAGGGATTGCCTTTTCTATAGTAAATTATTCAAAAAATAATTTTCTACTGTCGCAAATTTTAATTACGCCAGGGATTGCCTTTTCTATAGTAAATTATTCAAAAATTAATTTTATACTGTCTCAAATTTTAAATACGCCAGGGATTGCCTTTTCTATAGTAAATTTAGCAAAAAAATAATTTTTTACTGTCGCAAATTGTAATTGCGCCAGGGATTACCTTTTCTATAGTAAATTTTGCAAAAAATAATTTTTTACTGTCGCAAATTTTACTTGCGCCAGGGATTGCCTTTTCTACAGTAAATTTTTCAAAAATTAATTTTATACTGTCGCAAATTTTAAATACGCCAGGGATTGCCTTTTCTATAGTAAATTTTTCAAAAATTAATTTTATACTGTCGCAAATTTTAAATACGCCAGGGATTGCCTTTTCTATAGTAAATTTTTCAAAAAATAATTTTTTACAGTCGCAAATTTTAAGTGCGCCAGGGATTGCCTTTTCTATAGTAAATTATTCAAAAAATAATTTTATACTGTCGCAAATTTTAATTACGCCAGGGATTGCCTATTCTATAGTAAATTATTCAAAAAATAATTTTATACTGTCGCAAATTTTAAGTGCGCCAGGGATTGCCTTTTCTACAGTAAATTATTCAAAAAATAATTTTCTACTGTCGCAAATTTTAAATATCCCAGGGATTGCCTTTTCTATAGTAAATTATTCAAAAAATAATTTTTTACTGTCGCAAATTTTAAGTGCGCCAGGGATTGCCTTTTCTATAGTAAATTATTCAAAAAATAATTTTCAACTGTCGCAAATTTTAATTACGCCAGGGATTGCCTTTTCTATAGTAAATTATTCAAAAAATAATTTTTTACTGTCGCAAATTTTAAGTGCGCCAGGGATTGCCTTTTCTATAGTAAATTATTCAAAAAATAATTTTATACTGTCGCAAATTTTAACTACGCCAGGGATTGCCTTTTCTATAGTAAATTATTAAAAAAATAATTTTTTTCTGTCGCAAATTTTAATTGCGCCAGGGATTGCCTTTTCTATAGTAAATTATTCAAAAAATAATTTTCTACTGTCGCAAATTTTAAATATCCCAGGGATTGCCTTTTCTATAGTAAATTATTCAAAAAATAATTTTATACTGTCGCAAATTTTAAGTGCGCCAGGGATTGCCTTTTCTATAGTAAATTATTCAAAAAATAATTTTTTACTGTCGCAAATTTTAAGTGCGCCAGGGATTGCCTTTTCTATAGTAAATTATTCAAAAAATAATTTTATACTGTCGCAAATTTTAATTACGCCAGGGATTGCCTTTTCTATAGTAAATTATTCAAAAAATAATTTTTTTACTGTCGCAAATTTTAATTGCGCCAGGGATTGCCTTTTCTATAGTAAATTATTCAAAAAATAATTTTTTACTGTCGCAAATTTTAAGTGCGCCAGGGATTGCCTTTTCTATAGTAAATTATTCAAAAAATAATTTTATACTGTCGCAAATTTTAATTACGCCAGGGATTGCCTTTTCTATAGTAAATTATTCAAAAAATAATTTTTTACTGTCGCAAATTTTAAGTGCGCCAGGGATTGCCTTTTCTATAGTAAATTATTCAAAAAATAATTTTATACTGTCGCAAATTTTAATTACGCCAGGGATTGCCTATTCTATAGTAAATTATTCAAAAAATAATTTTATACTGTCGCAAATTTTAAGTGCGCCAGGGATTGCCTTTTCTACAGTAAATTATTCAAAAAATAATTTTCTACTGTCGCAAATTTTAAATATCCCAGGGATTGCCTTTTCTATAGTAAATTATTCAAAAAATAATTTTTTACTGTCGCAAATTTTAAGTGCGCCAGGGATTGCCTTTTCTATAGTAAATTATTCAAAAAATAATTTTCAACTGTCGCAAATTTTAATTACGCCAGGGATTGCCTTTTCTATAGTAAATTATTCAAAAAATAATTTTTTACTGTCGCAAATTTTAAGTGCGCCAGGGATTGCCTTTTCTATAGTAAATTATTCAAAAAATAATTTTATACTGTCGCAAATTTTAACTACGCCAGGGATTGCCTTTTCTATAGTAAATTATTAAAAAAATAATTTTTTTCTGTCGCAAATTTTAATTGCGCCAGGGATTGCCTTTTCTATAGTAAATTATTCAAAAAATAATTTTCTACTGTCGCAAATTTTAAATATCCCAGGGATTGCCTTTTCTATAGTAAATTATTCAAAAAATAATTTTATACTGTCGCAAATTTTAAGTGCGCCAGGGATTGCCTTTTCTATAGTAAATTATTCAAAAAATAATTTTTTACTGTCGCAAATTTTAAGTGCGCCAGGGATTGCCTTTTCTATAGTAAATTATTCAAAAAATAATTTTATACTGTCGCAAATTTTAATTACGCCAGGGATTGCCTTTTCTATAGTAAATTATTCAAAAAATAATTTTTTACTGTCGCAAATTTTAAGTGCGCCAGGGATTGCCTTTTCTATAGTAAATTATTCAAAAAATAATTTTTTACTCTCGCAAATTTCAATTTCGCCAGGTAAATTTTTCACAAATTAATTTTTTACTGTCGCAAATTTTAAATACGGCAGGGATTGCCTTTTCTATAGCAAATTATTCAAAAAATAATTTTCTACTGTCGCAAATTTTAATTACGCCAGGGATTGCCTTTTCTATAGTAAATTATTCAAAAAATAATTTTTTACTGTCGCAAATTTTAAGTGCGCCAGGGATTGCCTTTTCTATAGTAAATTATTCAAAAAATAATTTTATACTGTCGCAAATTTTAATTACGCCAGGGATTGCCTTTTCTATAGTAAATTATTCAAAAAATAATTTTTTACTGTCGCAAATTTTAATTGCGCCAGGGATTGCCTTTTCTATAGTAAATTATTCAAAAAATAATTTTCTACTGTCGCAAATTTTAATTGCGCCAGGGATTGCCTTTCTACAGTAAATTTTTCAAAAAATAATTTTTTACTGTCGCAAATTGTAATTGCGCCAGGGATTACCTTTTCTATAGTAAATTTTTCAAAAAATAATTTTTTACTGTCGCAAATTTTAATTGCGCCAGGAATTGCCTTTTCTATAGTAAATTATTCAAAATATTAATTTTTTACTGTCGAAAATTTTAATTAAGCCAGGGATTGCCTTTTCTATAGTAAATTTTGCAAAAAATAAATTTATACTGTCGCAAATTTTAAGTGCGCCAGGGATTGCCTTTTCTATAGTAAATTATTCAAAAAATAATTTTTTACTATCGCAAGTTTTAATTGCGCCAGGGATTGCCTTTTCTATAGTAAATTATTCAAAAAATAATTTTCTACTGTCGCAAATTTTAATTACGCCAGGGATTGCCTTTTCTATAGTAAATTATTCAAAAATTAATTTTATACTGTCTCAAATTTTAAATACGCCAGGGATTGCCTTTTCTATAGTAAATTTAGCAAAAAAATAATTTTTTACTGTCGCAAATTGTAATTGCGCCAGGGATTACCTTTTCTATAGTAAATTTTGCAAAAAATAATTTTTTACTGTCGCAAATTTTACTTGCGCCAGGGATTGCCTTTTCTACAGTAAATTTTTCAAAAATTAATTTTATACTGTCGCAAATTTTAAATACGCCAGGGATTGCCTTTTCTATAGTAAATTTTTCAAAAAATAATTTTTTACAGTCGCAAATTTTAAGTGCGCCAGGGATTGCCTTTTCTATAGTAAATTATTCAAAAAATAATTTTATACTGTCGCAAATTTTAATTACGCCAGGGATTGCCTATTCTATAGTAAATTATTCAAAAAATAATTTTATACTGTCGCAAATTTTAAGTGCGCCAGGGATTGCCTTTTCTACAGTAAATTATTCAAAAAATAATTTTCTACTGTCGCAAATTTTAAATATCCCAGGGATTGCCTTTTCTATAGTAAATTATTCAAAAAATAATTTTTTACTGTCGCAAATTTTAAGTGCGCCAGGGATTGCCTTTTCTATAGTAAATTATTCAAAAAATAATTTTCAACTGTCGCAAATTTTAATTACGCCAGGGATTGCCTTTTCTATAGTAAATTATTCAAAAAATAATTTTTTACTGTCGCAAATTTTAAGTGCGCCAGGGATTGCCTTTTCTATAGTAAATTATTCAAAAAATAATTTTATACTGTCGCAAATTTTAACTACGCCAGGGATTGCCTTTTCTATAGTAAATTATTAAAAAAATAATTTTTTTCTGTCGCAAATTTTAATTGCGCCAGGGATTGCCTTTTCTATAGTAAATTATTCAAAAAATAATTTTCTACTGTCGCAAATTTTAAATATCCCAGGGATTGCCTTTTCTATAGTAAATTATTCAAAAAATAATTTTATACTGTCGCAAATTTTAAGTGCGCCAGGGATTGCCTTTTCTATAGTAAATTATTCAAAAAATAATTTTTTACTGTCGCAAATTTTAAGTGCGCCAGGGATTGCCTTTTCTATAGTAAATTATTCAAAAAATAATTTTATACTGTCGCAAATTTTAATTACGCCAGGGATTGC
>CAWVNZ010002101.1:0-50530 GCA_963930735.1 Dioctria linearis
CTAAGTATACGCACGTACAGCACATAGTTAAATCCATAGAAATTTGTAGACCTTGACAAAGTGTACTTTCATGTTTGTGAAAATTTCCATTGATTTTCTTAGTTTTTCTCCTCCGCCCCTCTATCAGATTTGTTCATGAAAATAATTTCGCTGAGCACGCGATGGGTCTTTCCATTTATTTTATCATAGCGCAAAATTATATTCCCCATCTGTTCTCGACTTAAGTAGGATTATTTGCGTTGATTATGTACCTACCTGTATTTAATATTTTTATGGAAGAGGGGGTCTCGGATGGGGTGGAAAGGTGGCAGGACAATGAGGTGAAGCTTAAAAGTTTCCAAAAATTAACTTCTTAAGATAAATTAATGCCTGAATTTAATTTGGATGAAAATTTGTACGTAAATAAATCGAAACAAAATTAAGAAGTGTTTTAATAATTATATAAAAAAAAAGCATACAAATCTGTTTGCTATTAAAACGAATTCAACAAACTTACCAAGTTTAAATTTGCATATAATTTTCTCATACAATATACATATATACATTTCAAGATAGATTTCTAGTAGTCTTGTATATCCTACTACCTATGTATACTACGTACATACAAGGTTGGAAAATGGGATTGGATAAAACCAGACCGACCTTTTGGGAAAATCTTCTTTTCTGGTTAAGAGCAGACGGAGGGTTGAGGAGAAACGAATGATAGCATAGAATAGTTAGATTTCGTATGTGCACAAAAATTCGTTTCAATGAGTTCAACTAATAAGTCTTCTGGCACTCGACAAAATGGAAGAGCACTGGGTATCAGTTTTACAAGCTTGCAAAGCTCTAAAAGTTCTCAACCAGAGTGCAAAGGGTTATATATAGTAGTGTTTTCCAAAAAGACAAAGTTTGGCGACATTTCGCAAAAGTTTCACTGTACACTTGCTCCAGTGCCAGAGAAGTTTTGCGTAATTTGAGTTTGACAAGTGTTTGTGGCATATATGTATGTATTGATGTATGTATTCTAGTATGTATTACATCCATCCCTTTCAAGTAAAATCGAACTTTAATAGACTTAAAAAATAAAATGGAATCTATGGATAGTCGCGATATCATCACCAGTTTTTAAGTAAATATTTGAATAGTTCCCGACTAATTTATGGTGAATTACAGAAATTAATTTTTAGATTTTTATAAACTACTTTAACGTGTTTGTTTTTTATTTTTAATGTCTAAATACGTACTTGTAAAACTGATTATATTTAAGTTTAGTAATTTCTGTGGATAATTTGGCGCGTAAATTATTAAAAATTATTCCTAATTTTTTAAAATTTTAATTTACGGTTATGACTGCATTCATATTGTTATGTGGAATAGAAAAGGACAAGCGACATCTATTGATTCGGACATAAACAACTTTGGGGACAAGCGATATCTATCAGTTCGGATAGTAAATAACTTTAGGATCGGACAGTAAACAGCTTTAGCTTGGGAGAATCGATGTTTCTGGAATATACAGTATAAATTCAGCCCTTGTAATCTAACCGCCAGGAGGAATTTGGTTCAGACAGTGAAGTGGACGAAGTATTCAGACGATTGCAGTAAATTCAGTACTAGTGATAATTAAAGTAGAGTGAAATAAAGAGAACTTCTGAATAATATTTAAAATATTGTGCTTTGAATAGCGAACTAAGGCCACACTCGAAGCAACATTAATTTAAAAAAAAAATTGCACTGGAGTTCCCTAAGAAGTGTTTTACTTCAAAAGCACATACAAAAAATATATGACCCTACTCTAAACGGAGTACACGTGAAAGAAACAAATATATGAAACAAGTATAACTCAACCAAATAATTGCCAAGAACTAAGAACGAAACGAAATGGGAAACCCGTTTACCTACCTTAACCCAAGTAGCACCATATAACTTAAAAGTCGTATAACCTTCTGTGTGTCATATAACGTCGATATAACTATGCATTACGACAGAATCGTCATAGAGTTGAGTCTTATTATAGTCACAATTAATTAGTTTTATAAACATCGTGAATATCTTTAAGAAGTGTAAATTAATTCAGCTATTAGAATTATTCATATACGTTAACTAAACGACTCTTCGTATTAGAGTAGTATTACTACCACAAAACAAATAAAATAACTGTGTTACATTCCTAATATAACCGAACAAAGACAGCCATACGCATAACGGCCGGATATACGTCGCGTAATAGTTGGTTGCAGTGAAGTTTCAACCTGACTGTTTTAAGGTTAATCGTTCGTATATCTCACTAGTATACAACAAATAAGTTACAATACTGCATAAATCTCAAAATGGACTCAAACAAAGGAAAAAAAGGAATACCAGAATACTTTAAAGTAATGAATGTTAAGTGTAAAATGATAAGATTATTTACAAAACGCAACAAATCTTTATTCCATTAATTCACACAGTTGATTTATAATCATATATATAAGTATATGTAATAAATACAGCAGAAACTTACAGAATGGAATTCTATTTAAGATCTGAAACCCAAGTTCTACCGTTTCCAATGATGTATATGCAGTATTAGGTTCCTTATTTAATGCAGTTCGTGAAAGAATAGCATTACTGTCTACTGTCCTTTTTCATAGGCAGATGCTGGGAGAATGGCACTGCTTTGCATCAAGTTTGTGTCATTAATTACGATCAGTTCGTCTTGTGAAGCTTCACTTTTACATTGGATTCTTCCGCTTTTTGGGTCTAAAAGAAAAACAATATTACAACATGGTTTAAGTAATTCTATTAGTGCCCATCTCCTTATAGGCCGTAAGTAAATGACAGCTTGAGCAATAATACAGCGAAAATTAGGCATCTGATTCAAATCTTATGCGCAAAAATGCTGCTATTGAAAAAAAATTTACTAACAAATTTCTTGCTTTTCGACGTATTGCTGCCTTTTTAGACGAAAGCCGGATTTAGATTTCGTATCGCAAAATGCTGCTACTGACTTTTCAATAATGCTTGCTTCCTCAAAGGAATTTATGTTTGCACTTTTTACACTGCACTGGACAGAAAACCAATGTTTTGCTGACTTGGAAAGTGGATTCTTTCGGATATTTTTTACTTGCAGTTTATTTCTCGGCCATCGCAAGATATTATGATCTTCCCATGAAGATGGCACTGCTGAAATTAACTTTTCCCTGTTTTCTTCGGTAGATACCACTGTAAACATTTTAACTGTTGCGCAACAAAAATCGAAGCCGCACGCACGAGGTACGTAAGTAATCTGTCAAACTTGCATCAGTCGCGAAAAAGTCGTAGAGAAGACACAGACAGTAAATTAATATAAGAGTCGTGCAAGAGCTGTTTATTAGTCATATTTTCTAATTTAAGATTGCAAACTATCTCAAATACCACTAAAGCCATATACAAGGTTCTTGAGCTGTATATACGTCGCTATACAGTCACAAATAAATGCGCCATATTGTTATGGATAGAAAATCGAGAGAATTAAAAATATGAGAACTTTTTTCTATTTACTAAGATTTTCAATTCCATTTACCGGTTAAGTTGCAGTATTTTGAATGTGGAAAATTTAGGGATCTGATTCCCATTGCTGAAAATACATTTTGTAGCCAAAAATAATTTTATGTAAATTTCAATAAAGGATTATGTAACTTATATTGTAATAAATAGAAGGCCCGTAATATTTACGCATCTAATTTACAAAACTACACAGTAAAGTTTTCTCCACAATACATTTCAACATTTACGGGAAAAGATCCAACCAATCACAAAAATAAAAGAGTTAGAATATTATGTATGTTATACTTAAGATTGTTTTTGTAAAAACCTTTTATAGTTTCTAGATGGAGATAAGTTTGCATCTTAATTTTGACTTTCAAAAGACCAAAAAGTTTCATGAACGTTATTACAAGGTTTTAATATTCTATGGTGTTATGCAATTAATCAATCATGCCGAAAACGAAATGCAGATGCATATAGGTCTTAAGCGTGTTAAATTGTCAAATTTGCAACCGTCCTCTGATACTTGTTTGACTTTATTTATGTTGTGAAAAAGTTATTTTAGTGGTTACAAATGAGCAACAACAGCGTCGTACGATTCCCCATTTTAGTTATATGAACGTTTTGTATATGATTTAGTCACGTCGTAAGTGTAAGTCGTTATGACTATGGTCAGTCATAACAAGGTGACATGACTTTCTTATAACTCTGTTGTGCTACTTGGGTACTGACTCAGTACTAAGGAGTAGGATGAACTGCGTCATCTATACATTTTCTCCTCTATTAAAACTGGTAAATGGTATATGAAAAGGAATTGTGAAACTTACTGTACTCACTGTACGTGTTGACTTAACCACTTCATGTACATGCTAGTAACTGTCACGGGCGCTGCTTTCTGGCAATTTTGCATACGCCCGTGTATATCATGGGCGCCTTTATAAATCTTCAATTAATTTTACCTGCTCGTTCCTGCTGCGACCGTGTTACAGATTTCTGTTAATAATTCGCTTTTCTACTAGAACATTGATGTCGGACGTAGTAATTTTTCTTAACATTATTAAATTATAGTCATAAAAAATAAAAAATAAATAAATAATGAAAATTATGTCCAGCAAAAATAATTGCATACGCCACTGATATTTAAAAACAAAATACTTTCACACATATTTTTATTATTATATATACATAATTTACAATATTTACATAAAAAAAAGATAAAATATAGTGCGCCCACCCACTTAATTACACTAGCTACGCTACTGAAAATGTGTTTTTTCCATTTTATAATGAATAACGACTACATATTTTTTTCAAAAAATAATTTGTTAATTTTTTTACCAGAAATTCAAAATTTATGTGCGGATGAAGTGGTTAAACTGACTTCTCTCCACCCCTTTCTTAAATGAGTTTACTTTGAGTTTCATTTTTTCGTTTCAATCTAAACTTTTAACCTTAATCAACCGGCATTACCATGTCCTTGGAAGTTGCACATAAAAAATTCTAACTATACGCACACACACAAATAAGATTACATCTAACTGAAATTAAATATTTAATTATAAAAGCACAAAATAATCAAGGGGCGTCAAATATACTATCAAATGTTAGTAGTAGTTACCCGAATGCAGATCTAGCCTAAGTCCTTTTTTGATAATTTGAAATTGTAAACTTGAAATATTTCCGCCTTGCAAAATCAAGTGTGCTGAACATAGGATTATTACGCGCATACGACTTTAAAGTCAACACTTATCGAACCGGTATCGTCTTTATACTCCAGCACGTTTGGGATGCAACTTACTTAAAATGGGAGGCAAAATACGGGTGTTAAAGTGTTAAAGCAATCACCAAATAGCCATGACTTATGTGAGGATCCTGATCGGAGCTTTAAAAGAGGAGATCATCAGGGCAAGCCCGCGGTGGATCAACAGGGAAACCTGCTGTGTCGCGAGGCAATTATGACCTTCATATCACAGGAAGAGGACAAGAGTACTGCTCAATGGCAACAGAACATATACCAGGAATCTGGTAGGGGTGATTACAGATCATTGGGCCATATCAGACCATGCTAGAAAGCTGGGTATAGCGGCGAACGATATCTGCAGGAGCTGTAATGACTCGGAAGAAATCTGTCCAGCACGTACTCTGCGAGTGCCCCGCTCTGATGAACAAAAGGCGTAGGCTATTGGGTACTTATTTCTGTTCAAGTCTGGGAGAGCTGCAAAACAAAGAGGTCAGATGCATCTTGAGTTTCCTAAGAGAAACAGGATGAATATATGGCAATTTTTAGATTATCCCAAGAGCACCAGCGGCACACATTGCTAGGAGAATATTACGTGATACCATGTTAAGAGAGTATGATAAGATGGAAAATTTTGTATATGAAATGACGTAAGTATTCTGGTCGCCAGCTCTCCGTCTATTACGAAATATACATAAAGATGTTCTTTAATGTACTGTAATATCGGGGAAAAGTAGTATGTTACGAAAATCAACACAGATTCAGTAATAAAAATCGACTCGAAATTTCCATAAATTAATTTTCTTAAAACCAATAGTGGTTTAAATTAAGGCTATCCATTTAGTCCTCCGTAGCATAATATTTTTTTCGACAAAGTTAATTTTATTATGAATTATTGAAAAAAAAAATAAAACACCCCAAATATAAACATATTTTCATCTGACGATTGTTGAGAATCCTGAAGTTGTGGCAATTGACAATATATAACGATCGGAAGTGCACCCGAAACAAGGAACGGTAATAATATGTGAAAAATGTTACAATGGGGTATACGTGCCGCATGAAGTAATAGAAGTGCGAAAAAGTATGAGACAATATTTCTCAAGAAAAAAAAGAAGAAAATCTATACAAATTTATTATACACGGCGGGACCTTCAATTTGATATATAACATGCCATATTGGAAGTACTAGCCGGGTGCTCCAACCCCCATCTTAAGAGTACCACAAGTAACATCGTTTTTTTTTTCGACGAATCGTAGCCAGGGTGTAGATGAGCCGAACGCAGAAAACTTTTTTCCGCTCAGACTTAACTTCACTGAGTAATTGCCAATCAAACATCTGAAAATCTACCCAAGTAGCAATAAGTAATTGTGGATTAGTTCGAAGAACGATTCCGCTGCAACTTGTGTTTTCTTCGAAGCGTTCGCAAAAAGCTCCCACAACCGCGTTCACAACAATTTGGCAACCAAATTGATAAAAATATCTAGGTGCACACAATCATGTGACAACCAGTTTGGTAACTATTGTATGGATGCGACAATTGGTTAGGACATTGTCTCCGAGCTGCATTATAAGTATACAATGAAATAGTTATGAAATTCATCCCAGCAGCGAATATCTGCATTCATGAAATCTAACGAATGATTACATCGATAAACATAATGATAATATAATCGATAAAATAGTCCACTCAATGTAATGCAGAAAGTGCCACGTGGCATAGCAGACAATGAGTCACTGAGAACGGTGTTGCTGCAATTAGTACGAGGAAGTTTCAGGAAGCATGTTAGTATTGCGTGTACATGAGTAACAATTTTTGTTGTAATTTATTTTATTTTATTTTTTATTTCAATTTTTAAATGAAACCAACTTTTTATTTAACTTTTTTCTATGAGTTTTGGTGTTAGCCTATTTTTGTTTGATTTTTTTTGTTTTTTTTTTTTTTTATTGATGTAGTTTACTTTTTTATTTTAGTCATTATTAACCTCGATTATATATGCACGTTTTATTATTGATATTTTAATAAATTGTGAAGTCTCGCCTGAAGCACTTTATGTTTTCATAACATTTTTATTTCCTTAAAATTTTTCATTCATTACAATTGTCACAGCATGAATAATTTTGTGACCACTTATTTCACGCGGTATTTACTACATAGGATACTAATGAGAACATCAATAAAGAAGAGATTTTTTCACTAATGAGGGCTGGATATTTTGTAATCAGTGAAAACCCTGGTTAGCATGTAATGCAGAAAGTATCCATTATGGCTACTGCCATAAGACATCGCAATATAAATGTAAGTGATGATCTCAGTCAAAATGTAGCTATTGTAGCCATTTTCATTGATGAGAGCATTTATTCTTTCACTGATGGTGTCGCTGCTGGGATTTAGCAGAACTATTGGACAACTACCATGGAGCTTTGCGAGAGCTAAATACATATCGTTACCCCAGTACGGTGTTATATTCCCCGATGATGATCGAAAAGCGATCCACGATGCGTTTTCGACATTAAATGACTGAGAAAAAAACCATTTTTATGCTAAATTTGTTAAGAGAATACCTGCTCAACGAAAACATACATCGCAAACTAAATCTAAGAAAACTTATTCATATTAGTATTCGCTTTAAAATAAGGGACACGTATTTCGGATTTGCCAACAATTTTTCTTTACAACTGTAGACATAAGTCAGCAAAGAGTGCATTACTTTTTTAAAAATAATTTAAATTCGAAGACAGGTACACCCGCGGCACAAAAAAAAGGAAACAGCAGATTTCAGAAATAAAGCAACAAAACTTTTAAGCAGTATTTGGCGCCAGATTTAAATATAAAATGCACAAACTGTATAATCAAGAATATTCAAATCCCGTTAAACTCCCCATAAATACTCTGAGATATTTAGCACACACTTCATCTTGTCCTTTTTTAAGCCGAAGAAAGATATGTGTGACATATGCGCAAAATTGAATGACTTATCTTCCCCAACAAATACTGAACGTTTGGAGATCGATAAACACAAACAAAACAATGCTGCTGCCAAACTTGAAAGAGAAAAGGATCTCAATTTGAGATCATTGGGACTAGATGTAACAGCTATCATATCATATGTTTTACAAAATGTATATGCTCTGCGTCGCGCCAACGTCTGAAACTTTTTCTATAAGCGCAAGTTAAGCGTATACAATTTGACAGCACATTGCAGTTTGAATAAATTGACGTACTGTAGTAATTGGCATGAATTACAAAGTGGACGATCAGGAAACAACACTGCTAGTGCCTTGGTTAACATTTTGCAGAGAGTTTTGAAGACATTCCAGAAATAACAAAAATTATATTGTGATCAGACTCTTGTGTCCCACAAAACAAGAACAGATTGACATATTTGGCACTACTGCAATTTTTGAATAATAATCCGCAGATAAAAAGTATAACACAAAAATATTCGGAAACTGGTCACTCCCAAATTCAGGAATTCATAATGTTGAAGAAAATGAATTATAAAAATAAAAACTGAAAATATTTTACCTATGAAACCAGGGAACTTTTTTAATTACAACCTTACGAAAAGGTGAAGCAAATCAAATATTGCAGCTCAGATTTGAATACGTTATTTTATAAAAAAAAAAAACGATACTGACCGGAGCTTCTTAGCGAGTAAAATTATTAAACCAAAAAAATTACAAAGAAAAGCAGAGGCTGGATCCTCAAGGAAAGACTTACCAATAATTAAGGAATTCAGTATTCCACACGTGTCCTTAACTGCAGAGAAAAAATTTGACATTATTTCACTGCTGTCGTATATGCCGGTAGTGGACCAAACATTTTACAAGACTATCATTAAATGAAATGAATTGATTTTTGTTTTTTAAATTTTTTGTTTGGAATAAATGAAAATGTTTGTTTTTGAATACAGTTTATGTAAAACTGGAATCGAATCAATATTGTTTTTTTTTTGTTTGTTATACTTATTAAACATTTGTTTATTTCCTGACTACCACAAACTTTCACTTTTCTGCCACACTATAAGCCATTCACACTGGTGAAAATTTAAAAGTGATCAGGACTTAAATGGTCTATATCCAGACATTTTGCTCTATATCCTTAATATTTTGCACATAGGAAGTCATTGTACCAAATGCGTTCTATATTCAGTGTTAACGTTTTCGATAATTTATTGAATTTTAAATATAAGACCAACTTATTTTTCTTAAAGATATTCAGGATTTCATTTACAAGTAGACATACTTTCTAGTGACATTCCTTAATGAAGTATAAAGTAAAAAGAAGTCACTTTCCTTAGAAGGTAAACTTTAAAAATCGGTTTCTACAAAATGGACTTTTTGGTCTATAGGACATATAAGTACTGAGGTGACGATATACAAAAGTATATCTAATGAACGCACGAACAAAAGAAAGAGATGTGCATATAATATTTTATTATGATAGGTGAACAGACATATCGAAACCACATTATAAGTGTTCATGTTATTCATAATAAATAATAAAGCATATTAGGATATTATTTGTTAGGTTTTATAATAAAATTCGTTTTAGCGAAATGTATATTTCACAGGAAATATGGTTTTTTATGTGAAAGTGTGTTAGATACCCCGAAAAATTACAACGCGTCCCAAAAATAAGCAATATTTATCAGATAAATTTTTTATGCATTAAAAATGCTTCTAATATATAGACATTGCTTGTAAAAATCAAAAAATTATTTTATGAAATGAGTAAGTACTCGAATAGTGACTAAATGAAATTTTCAACCGCCCATTTTTTTGCCGAAATGGACAATTGAGAATTTTTTCTAATAAATATGACAGATCGCAGATCTGCATGAATTACGGAACTGTGTATCAGAACTATTCGTTTGTGGATCATAACTATAATTGTGTCCCAACAATTAATTTATTACTCAAAGCTAATGGTTGTAATGGTTGTTTTTTTTATTACTAACTAACGTACAAAATTCGTAGGTCTGCTGTGAAAGCAGCAAATTCGCCAACATTCAGTATGGGATCTATTATATCGCAGATCAAATTGTATGTGTTATCATTAGCTGTGTTCCATTGAGCTGTGCAAAGTACTCGCGAGCACTTTCCGAATGGAACGCACAATTGTGTTGTCAAGAGTAAAATATAACCTTCAATTTCAAACATTTCTGTTATGTTTCTGTTATATCAAGTTTCTTATGAAAATAGTTAGGATTATTAACTATATTACTCAAATTAAATTCATTAAAGGCAACTGAAAATAAAATTATGAAAAACTGGACCTATATTCGAGCTACTTTCCTCGAACAGTACCTACTACCTAAGAAATTTAAGGATAAAAATTCGCCTCCGTTCGATATTTATTATATTAAAAGTTATTACCGCATTTATTTTCATAACGATAATATAAATATTTGATTAATTCTTCTGTTCTCGATGAGTTAATTGTTTCTTTATAAACACTTTCTACCAAATTTCATCTATCGGACATTTCAATAACCACCCCAAGCAGCAATTCGGCGTTATATAACGGTCACAAGACTGTTTATCAACTTATGTTGTCAAAACTGATTAGTTTCAAATTAGTTATGGTAACGTCGCTGACACGGCATCTACCCGTTGTGGCAACTGTCAATGCTATGACACTTTCTTACGTAACAAAATGCCGTTCTGAAAACGGTATATGTTTATGTTGTGTGACCGTTGTAAATAGGGGAATAAATAACTTCTGTTATCGAGAACTGTATTTGTAACCGTGAAATTACGGTATAAATGTAACTTCCGGTAGTAAATAAACCGTTGCATAATGGTAATTATGATACGAATCGGTGTAGTAGTAACTTTATTTCTAAAGTTTTCCCTGTTAATTAGGCATAAAGTTTCTAAATTAATGATAAATAATGCGCCCAAATGTTACAATGCAAAATCTATGTAGTTTTATTTAATTTGCAATTTGAGTGCATAATTCATAGTCCCAACCACACGCCACTATCCTTCAGCCTTTATCAAAATCGCGTTGCTAAAAAGAAATCAAAACGGTATGACGATATTTCTTTATGGGATAATATATTGTAAAGAAAAATTTATGATAACAAAATTTTATTTCAGGTACATGGGTTCTTACAAGGTTTTATATAAGTTTGCTCAAAAAGAAATGCTTTTCATAAATATGTGAATATGTACATATGCATGTTTTAGATATTCTTTCAGAAAATTATTGAGATCATTATCAGTAAATTTAGGGAAATTTTTTGGAACACCTGAAGAAATAGTATCTAAAATTTCCCTGTAGCAGCTTAAATTCGTTTTTACAAATGTCCCGCTCCATGAAAATTTCTCCAGTACAGTATTCTAAAAAAAAAATATCCGCTGTGTAACGTGAAGCCCTGTTTGGGTTCGCTCCTCTTAGAAGAGCAATGTTCAGCACCTTAAATGAATTATATAATTAAAAAATATGAAAGCGTATTTGAAGTTTTGATATTACCAAATTATCTTTAAAACTTTTATCAGTTCTTAGCTAATCTTCTAAGGAGTCAATGACGTCTACACTGTTAATGGGACTGAAATTATCCATTTGTCTGACATCTTGATATTTAGCCTTATTTCGAATGTATTCTTGCATTTTTTTCTGGTATAAGATCTAAGGTAACCTGTACAGTAGCCAGAAATATGGTCATGTCGGCATTCTGTCGAAGTATTTCAGAATAAATGATGTCGACTTTATTTTGAACTAAAAAAGATATATAACAGTGGACGGCTATTTATGAAAGCCGAATAAAATTTTATTTAAAAAAATTAGTAAAATGTTCACTGATTTGACATTTCAGAAATAAATGAGTATTTCGATTCCAGTTTTAAGCACTCGTTAAGCTCATATTCGCGTGATTTTATTGCAGGTATAAAACTAAATTTATTTCATATTAAATACAAATATTATTTTTACTGGTTCTTCAAATTTATTTATTTAACTTCATATCGCATTATTTCGAGTGCGCAAGGCTTAACCATCGAACAGAAATTAAAAAAAAAATATTTGATGACATTTTTACAATGAGCACTGATGCTCGCACGAAACTTCTAACCACTCACTATGACACTTTTTCAACGTCCAACCACCATGAACTGCTCCGGTAAACTGAGAACTCAATGAGTTTACGGTCCAGAATAACTGTTGCGCAACGTCTACGTTACTCTTCAGTAACATTTTCACCACATGATAACCAAAGTGTTAATCAGGTTTCAAAATGGTTACAAAGAAACTTATTTTGTCAAAATGGGAGCAATTCAACTTGAAAGCAATTAAAGGTTAAAGTGTTTTTTGGTTTGCTTTGCAACTGAAATACATCACTTGGTTATGTAACTTATGAGGAATTTCGTAACATATTCCAAACTCTTAAGTTGTTAGGGGGTTTTAAAAGAACTTACTGATGAAGCAAAATACGTATGGGTAAAAAAGCCACCAATTCACAATCGAGGTCGCAAACAAACCGCGGTAACATTGAAATATCGGTTGTAAATTACTGCTTGGGACTTAGCATCCAAATCCACCTAGCGGAAAATTCTTGCGAAACTACTCAGCACAGTAGTTAGTTACGAGTAGGTAGAAGTACTTGGAAGTACTTTACACAGCCCAATGGAACACAGCTATTGTGTTAAGCTCTACCAATTTAATAAATGGACATCTATTATCGAAAAACAAGGCTGTGTTTTAAATAATTGAAATGTGTTAATATTATTCAAATAACCTAATGCCCAATATTAGATGCATCCACTTGAAATGATTTAAATGAATTGGTGTTTCTTAGTTATAGTGATTTAAAGTTAAGAAAATCTACTCGAAAAATAATTATCTCGGTCACAACTACACAGTTGTCCCTAACAACCATGAAGCTCTGTTCTGAACTGTACAGCTGTAATCACCAGCAGCGTAGTTGTATTCAGAACTTCAAAATTATCAATCGCAACCAATTAGTTGTATTCAGAACCACAGGGCTGCATAAAAATGGTGTGTTTGTCTTGAGAGCTTCATACAGCTAAATAGTTGCCTTGAGAGCTCTCAACAACTATGTAGTTTTTTTGATAACTGTAGAGTTGTAATTCACAACCATGTAGTCCTTCTGAGAACTATAAATATGGGATTCGAAGCTATATATACTCAGCACAACTGCAATATAAGTTCTGCTGCATAGTCGGTTGTTGCCACTATTTTTTGTTATCTAATTTCATTCAGAATTTATTAGTTCAGAAAAAAATGCATAGTTATAAGATCGTGATGATGACAGCGACATTGAATTTTTTGACAAGATCAAAAATGTATGTGGTATGGAGAATACAAGAATGGTTGAATGGTTGGTACGGACTATGTTCCAACCTCATTATACAAATATGGCTTGCAGTTCACATTTGGCTACCAGGCTAAGTTCAAATGTAGTCCTGACAACTCATTAAGCTAGTAAAATGGTTCAAGGTTGGTATATGTATAAAGAGATAGGTGGTTCGCACATAGCTGTCACAATCTCAAAAATGATAGTTCCTAACTGGTTGTAAAAATAGATTCGCTTATAGATCTTAGAACTCCTTAAGCGAACCGAATGGGCGTCACAACTAATTAGCTCGGAGAAATGGTTCGCACAAATTTTTAAAAACTGGAATTGATTCTGAAACACAACTAAGAAATTGCTAAATATTCACAACCAAGTTTAGTATACGTCACCACAACTGAATTGCCGAATTGCTACATGTGTAGTACCTCAGTTCGAATAGAAAAAAGGAAGTATGAAAAATGTAAATATGAGGTTCGAAAGACTTGCAGATTTAAGGAATACTAATAAGGACTGGAACGAAAAGTCTTGTCGTCACATAAACTAAAAAAAATCCGTTAATTTTTAAGAAATTTTTTAATTCAATTTTAAATTTCAATAGTTTATAATGTTTTTTAAAATTTACTGTAACACCAATTTTTTTATTTTTTAGAGAATTCCTTAACTTTTTCAGGAATACGTTCCATCAAGTTCATAATAACTTCTTTAGTCACAAATTTTGACTGTTTAAGCCACTCCTTTTTGAAATCTTCCATGGTTTTTGTTATTTTACCTTCTTTTCGTAACTTATGATTTACTAGGGCCCAATACCGCTCGATTGGTCGAAGTTTAGGTACATTTGGTGGACTCATTTCTTTTGGCACAAAATCGATATTGTTCTTATTGAATCACTCAACGGTGTGCTTTGCATAATGACAGCTAGCTAAATCTGGCCAAAACAATATAGAGCGTCTATGCTGTCTTACAAATGGTAGTAACCTATTTTTCAAGCAATCGTTCACATGATAAGTTTTTGCATCGATTGTCCCTTTTGTGAAGAACGGCCTGCTCCTGAGGCCACATTGACAAATGGTTTGTCAAACCATAATTTTTGGTCCAAATTTTTCCCATTCTAATTGACCTTTCTGCATCAGGAACTACTGTACGATATAAAATTGGGGGCCTGGTAGTGTCGAAAAGTCCATTTTAAAATATGGTTCGTCATCCAAAACAAGACAGCTATCAGAGTTTTTCAAAATTCCATTGTAGAATTTTCGAGCTCGCAAAATTGCTTTCTCCAATTGTTCCTTGCTTCTTTTTGGCGATTTTTATACGTCTTGTTTATTTTCTTCAAACGTTGAATCATTGTGTGACTCGTTTTCAATTTTTGAGCGATATCGCGAATCGATCAGGATTTGTTAAGATCAAATTCCCTCAAGATACTTGACTCCATTTTTTTGTTAACTGGAACTGTAGGACGACCCGATTATGTCTTATCCTCTAAAGGCAGAAGATCTTTAAAACTTTTTATAACGCGCTGAACTGTTCTAACCGATACTCCTATCTCTTTCGCGATGCCTACCTTAGATTTCATTTTCTTTTCTTTATAAATTCGCGCAATTTCCTTCCGCAATTTTTCTTGTGAACTGGCCATTACGGTGATTTTCCAAGTATGAGCCATTCCAACTGTTATTGTTCCACGGAATACTTGTGGCTTCTGAGAAAGTTGTATATCACAAAAAAATGTGCTGTGCTCTTAGTGTGATACAAAATGATTTGCCGACAATACTTTTCGTTCCAGTCCTTAGTTTTTTAAAAAATTAAAAAATATGCCGCGGTTCCCACGGTGTGTCGAACATGATTCTAGTACAATTTAAAAAAAAAATCCGAAGTTTGGTCTGATTGAGCAGTCATTGGAAAGGCCATGTCATTACAATGACTTCTTTACATTTTAAGTTTATTTTGTCAAAAACTAACATATTTTATTAATCACACTGTAACTCCGAAACGGCTCAGATGACCCACCCCTGCCATACAATTTTTGTTTAGCTAAGTAAATTCTATCTTCTTGCCCTATACAGGCGCGTATACAGGGGGGGGGGGGGGGGGGGGGGGTGACCCCCCCTTCCCGCGAAGCGCGCCACCTAACCTACGCGGTGATGTGAGTAGTAATAGTGGATTGGGTATAATAGTCATTCGCTCGTAGCTCTTTTCTTCCTTTTCTTTTAAACGTGTACAATTTTTTAGAATTTTCTTGCGTTTTTATATAGTGTCGAAAAGTCATCTATCATACCCATCACAGGATAGTAAGTAATTTTGGAATGAATATTTATTTTAGTATTTGGTTGTTTAGAAAATGGCACGTAATACTTAGCAGCGCAGTTATGAAGAAGCTTATTTATTTTTGTTGCGCTCATTACTCATATATATATGAAAAAGAACACAATTTCGAGTTTAGAAGGTGTTATTGTTTCTAAGAAATAGGTAAGCGATCATAAATTTTTTTTACTTATCTGATTTCCCGACGGTGGATGGCAGCGGAAAATTCACTGTCAAAACAGCTAGTCGAAAAGCTGCGATTGTGAAAGAAGAAGATACTGAGATTTCATTTTTTATTATGTTTTGAGCGTTTTGAAACAGATTTTTATCGAGAATATTTTATATTATTTTGAAAGAATTGCAAAGAACCAAAGTGTGGAAAAGAAAAATTTAAAATAAAGAAATTAACTAAATTAAAATCAAACTAAATTCTAAAAATATCACGATTTTACCATTTGTATTTAAACGCCTCGAAATATTTATCCGAACCATGTATTTTGTGTATTGTAAATTGTAAATTATTTTATGATTTGACACTTCATAAATTTTCTCATCAAAATTCATTGTTTTGAAATTGACGCACGTCTTACAACCTTGACAAAAATAAATGTCACAACAGTTTCATTCGTTTGATTTTGTGGCGACGACGGCAAAATTTGAAATTGATCAATCCCGACGGCAACTTCATCCACCGCTGACCGTCACCTGTCGAAATTTGGGTATTCGCATAGGACGCTGTGCTTTTAGAAGTTTGACAGCAGCATTTTTTCGTCGTTTGCCGTTGCCCGTCACAATTGTATTTTTGGTGGTTGTAATAGTGGATGTCAGACTTGAGATCTTAAGTTCCGTTCTTCGGCGATAGTGGTGAAGTATGTATCCTACGGATACACATTTCAGCAGGTTTTCTCTCTTCAGATGGATTTATAGTTTTCGGCAGGTTTTCCTTCTTCAGAGGGAATATAATTTTCGTAGGTTTTCTTTCTTCAAATAGATTTATAATTTTCGGCAGGTTTTCTTTCTTCAAATGGATTTATAGTTTTCGGCAGGTTTACCTTCTTCAGAGGGAATATAATTTCGCGTTGGTTTTTTTTCTTCAAATGAATTTATAGTTTTCGGAAGGTTTTCTTTCTTCAAATGGATTTATAGTTTTCGGCAGGTTTTCCTTCTTCAGAGGGAATATTGGCTCACATACAAAGAGAAGGAGGTTAATAAGATGCAAAATATAATACTAAACTCAAAACATCTTGAATCATCACTCATTTATTTATTATGATGATAAACGTTATAAATTTCGCAGTTAAAGAATATTTAATTTAACGCTGTAAGTTGTGTGAAAAGGACTGATTACTATCAACTTCGTCCTTGCACAATATTGAACAATATTTGATTGCAAAATTTAATATGATGCGTAATATATCTTTTATATTTCTCAGTTGTCTGTGTATCAAAAATCTTTCATCAAAAGTTGCTTGGAGTTCGACAGAAAGAGAAACAATGACATTTTTAAAACATTTTGTTTTTTCTTAAATTCGATTGGCCTACTATTCTTGCCCTGCGAAAACTTTCGACAAGTTTACAAAAAAATAAAAACCTACAAATGTCAGAGACGATCAAAGCTGTCGCTACATATTTAAGCCTTGACTTAACAAATTTTGTTTTACGGTTCTTCCATCTTCCCAGATTCTTGCCAACGAAAATCCCTCATTTTGGACATAAAAATCCCTTAAAATCCCTTAATACCATATTTCAAAGAAATCTTTTAAAATACCTTAAGAATGGGTTTGTAAAGTGACATAATCAATTTCGTACAAAATCATTTATTTCAGAACGAAATTATCGCATTGAATAAATTTATGGTAAATAAAAAATAACAAGGAAATAAATATTTTTCGCATTTGAGTAAAAGCCTTCACTTTTTGGGACACTCATCATTTTAAAATTTTGTTTATGCATTTTTCTGGTAGAATGTCTTTCTAGTTCAGATGTTCCACAAATAAGAATTTTATTGCAAGCCTATAAATTATTTGAATGACAAACAAATTTCAAAAACGCAAACCTTTTATTTAGCTTTTTTTCGGTCATTGTGCTTTTGAATCCAGGCTTTATATTTACTTTCGTTTTCCAACCAGCAATCGGAAAATTTCTTGACATATTTTTTGATTTCAACTTTTTTAAACTGTCTTATTTAAACACTTTTTTTTGAGGAGTTGAGTTTTAGAATTCGACATATCCTTTAATGAAGAAAAATGTCATATTAATATCTAATGTTTCTTCCACTATTTACTATCTTTCTACTTTACTAATTTATTTCCAATACAAAATATTCCTCAAAATAGACCAACGAGAAACTAAGCACACATACACCGCAGCGCATTGGGCTTATTATTACGTAACAAATATAACATAGTATAGCATAGTGGCAGTACACAAGTCCCTCGCAATCAAATAGAAACAGTCACTCGGCTCAGAAAATATTTTGTACATGTGATATTAATAAAGAAAATAATGTAAATTTGCTACCTCAGTCAAAATCCCTTAATTTGAAAGTTTTGTGTCTCAACCGAACTTTCAAGGCAAAATCCATTAAAAAAGGGTTTAATCCCTCAGATCTGGGAACACTGAAAAACACTAGTTCCATGCAATCAACGTCTAGCCACTGTCATAGCGACACTGATTCAAGAGTTATTCAAAATTTTAACATTCATAGCATTAAATTTTTCTTAGAAATACACTTGCAAATTGTTCTTATGAATTTGAGCCGACAACGGTCTAAACGAATTTATGCATTGATTCTTAGAAAGATCAGAAAATTTTTCTTTAGATTTTTCATGCACTATTGGGGGCGGATAATGATTCCAAAGAGTTATGTTGATTCAGGTGCCTTGGCTGATCTGGGTCGCTAAAGATATTTATAAGCATTGGCAAGCATACATTTTGTTCTTAGTAATTTACCTAAACATTTTTCTTCCGAATTTTTATACGCTATTGGTTGGTGAAAACGATCAGTTTGATTTATTAAAATTGATTCTACAATTTTTACGGCAAGACTATAAAAATAAAAACCATTCGCTTTCTTCTGCGGTAGTTGCCGTTGCTTTGCTTGTACTTTCGTATTTAATTCAAGTAGTGCTGTTTAATTTAACTTCACGTTTACTTTTAATTTATAGGAGAAGAATAAGCTTGCTACAGTAGTTAGCGATGGAGGTAGAATAGTAGCGAAAGTGGAAAGCAAAAGACTGATAAGACCATTGATAACTATTTTCAGATCAAAGCAAGATCAGCTAAGTTCCCATCAAAAGATATAGTCAGTGACATATCATGCATTTCTACTCCAATTCCTTTGAATGAGATTCAAGGTACAAGCTCTAACTCTCAGTCATTTACTTCACCCGTGACAGAATGAGTTGCGTCACAACTATTTCTACAATCTTTGCACGAGAAAGAAAATCTGGATATGAGACCTTAATGTCTGTCCACTCTGAGATCGACATTGATGTGTATAATATTATCGACAGGTTTTCCAAATCAAACCGAAAATTGGGTTTTGTGATATCTAACTTAAATATAATAAAAAAAAAATTAAAAGCGACTACTTCCAACTTTTTTCTCCCCTCGAACATTTTAGGTGTGACCCCCCCCCCCCCCCAGGCTGAAGGTCTGGATACGCGCCTGGCCCTATATAGGTGTTCTTGACACCCTGTATAAAAACATATTTCAATTACAATGGGTATACTCGTAGTTGGTAGCGAATGCGTTGAAAAAAAAATTATCTGAGCTTACTACAAATAGACAATTTTATCTGTGTATCTATCAACATTCATGCAAAATTCACAAAAATTAATATTTCACCATTTATCTAATTATAAAAATTTCAATTTCGAATATAAATTGACATTTACTCATGTCAATAATATACGTATCAAAGCAAAACATACAACAAGAGATAAAACTACTTCAACACACTTGAAAACACAGACCGAGAAATATCTGTGAATCCCTTGCAAAATTACTCGACTCACAACAAAAACGTCGAATATCAGATGAGTTTTAATGGATAACTGAGTAAATATACACGATACCCTGTCCTTGTTTGACATAATTCCTTTTGATCATCGCAGCGATAAAACACTTTTGAGGCTCTAACCAACAGTCACCGCAGCAGCATTGTGAGATCGTCGTCGTCTTGGGGTATCATCTATATAGGAAAAATAACAAGATCGTCCGGTGCTTTCCGGTTTGATAAATTTATTCTGGACGGACATGTCATTAATTGCCATTTATCTTGTGGAAATAAAGTATTTTCGCTTTTTCGAAGAGCTCTTCCAAGATGAAAATCCAGCTATATCTGCACATAGAGAGGATTGTCTCGCGCAGAGCAAACGATGCAACATTGCCAGCGACAAGATCAGTTTTCGTTTCTCGTTTCAATTTCATTTTTAAGGACTGTCGCCTTGATGTTTGACAACGCGTTCGCTGAAAAAGTGCGATATACGATCGCCATATCATTATCGTTGGCTAATGGTTGCACATTGATGGTATATCTTCGGGTAACAATTAATAAATTTTCCCTTCAGCAGTTTGGTTTTTCATTATTTGTCTCAATAAGTCTTGTCTTGTTATAAGTAAAGGTATATAGTATTGGTAGTAGGTACTTTATATAGATTATCGAAAAATAACAGATGCCTCAGAAAGATTTATGGTTTGAAACTAGGCAGGCAAAATATAAAAAAAAAAATTACGCGCAAGTAATTATACCAGCAACAGCAGCAGCAGCAACAGTAGCAGCATTAGCGGCGGCGGCGGCATCATCAAGGGAATATACATATTTGGTTTGAAGGGAGACTTTTAAAATAAATTCCAGATAATGGTTTTCGGAATGAACAGCGATTATTTAATTGCAAACAGGATTAAAATCCTTTTCTTTGTTCTCTTGAAATTTATGGAAATAAATATATATATGTAGGTATGTAATGTACCTACCTACCTAGTTTGAAAAGCTAAAATTGTCTTTTAAGGAATTCTATAGAATTTCAAAATCTCTTTATACATGTAGAGAGTTCGATTCAATTTTACACTTTGTCAGTCATGTGGAATCTTATAAGGGTTTTATGTTTTAAAATCCTTTCGATATTTTTATTTAAAGGAATGACTATAACAATTGCCGTAAACTACTTTTATACAGACAAATATCTATAAACGCAACCTTTCAAAGAATTTTAATAAAATCATACTCAAAATAAAATCTTGATTATGAGGAGTTGTCATGATCATTTTGGATATAAAAATAAAAATTTCTTTTTCATTCTATCCCCAATCGTCAAAATTTAGCTGATTGTTATTAATCAAGTTTACACTTGATATTAAGTCTAATAACAGGTGTTTATGGGCCTCAGTAGCTGCTGATGAAAGTAAAGCTAATTTTACGCATCTTGTAGGTACTTCTTGCAGACTAAAGTTAAGTTAGGTTAGTTTAGTTAGAGGGGTGCCGCTAAGTAAGAATTGGCCTGTTTTACTTAGACTACTAACAGGTGGATTGTGTTTCATCGGTTCATAGGAATCAATTCATCTATAAATAACCCTAGATCCGTCCTGACAAGAAAATCAGAATGCATCTAAACTTTCAGTCCCCCCAACCGCATAGAGAAAAGTAGCCACCAAGTAGCTCGTTTCTTTTGGTCGCTGGGGTAGGACACTTGCAAAGCACATGTCGAACTGAATCAATTTCCAAAGGAGCTGTATATAGCTACGGCAGAAGTCGTTGGATTCTAGACCCAGCCTACTAGTATGGGTACCTATGGCCCAAAGGTCAGACTTAGAAAAACAAATATGTATATCGATAGGTATGCATCAGTAGAAAGTTCTTTAACTATAGAGTACCCATTTGTAGCATTGAAAAGAGTATTGTTCAGTAGAATAAATTAATCCATATACCTTAATAAGCCATAATACTGTAATATAGTTACTTTCATAAAAAAAAGTATAGGTCCTTTCTTGTAGATAATTTTTTATTGCATAGATTTCACTATAATCAATTAAGCCATAAACACAAAGCAGAAGTTACTAAAAAGAAAGTTCAAAGAAACAAGTAAAAAAGCTAGAATTGGTCTAAGAGCAATTCTTATGATACCCTGGACGAAATTTCGTAGGGTCACCCATTTGAGCAATTTTTATTTTTGCAGTGGTTTTTTGCATATATTTCTAGAACGGTTCGTGGAACAGGAAAAAATGATAATAACCAATTTTATAGGATTTCATATTCTGAAAAACTTTTTAGTACAATAAAAATGTCTAGGACTGATCGTTTTCACAATATCCGTAAAAAACTTAAATTTATATATGGCAACACCAAGAAGGGGTTGCCCGATTTAGTCCATTTCTAAAATTTTATGAAAACAACATGTACCAAATTTCAGCTCTCTATATCGACGCGTTTTCAGGCAGTGCTCAGATACACAGGGTGTTTCCGCCAAGGAGGTCAATATAGCAGAAGGTGATAGTACTCACCTAACCAAACAAAAAATTGTATGGCATGAGGGGGGGGGGGGGGGTATTTCTACCGTTTAGGAGTTACCGGGTCATTAAGAAAAAAAGTTTACTTTTCACAAAACACGCTGTATCTTATAAAGTGCATGGTGTATACTGACAGTTAAGAACTTTGTGGCCTATCCAACAACTGCTCAACCAGTCCTGTACCCATCCCATCAAGAGTTATGGTTGTTTAATCTTAAAAGATCAGATTTTCTTACCATTTTTATTACTTTAACCCCTATTATTTTTGCAAAATAATCATTAATTTAACTTTTTGAGAATTGGTTTGAAAAGAGGTTTAGGAATTAGTTAAGAGCTAATAACTCTTAAAGACCTACAGATAACACATATAATGTAATCGGTCAAATTGAAAGGGAGAGTCTACAATTTACAGTTTTTATAAAAAAGAGTTATGTTAACGACCTTTTTGCAAAAACAATAAAGGTCAAACTAAAAATAGAGGTAAGAAAATCCGAAATTTTTAGTTAAGCCAATTATAACTTTTCAGAGGTGAAGGGTACGGGGCTGGTTGAACAGTCGTTGGAAGGCCCATGAAGTTCTGCATTCAATGAACTCTTAACTATGATCGTATGCCCTGTAGATTTTAATATACAGGATATTCTGTGAAAACCTAACTTTTTTGATAATCACCCTGTAACCCTTAAACGGTTGATATGGACTCCCAATGCCATACAATTTTTTGTTTACCTAGGTAAGTACTATCACCTCGTGCTCTATAGATCTTCTTGGCGGAACCACCATTTATAGTGGAAAACGAAATTTTTGAATGGCAACCCCACGAAAGAGTTACCCGATTTTTCTCATTTTCGAACTTAATTTTGATTTTTTTTAAGGCAGCGTATAAAATTTAAGTTCACTAAGTACACCCGTTCTGGAGTTATCGTGCGCACGAACGGGCGGACGTACAGACGGGCATGCACAAATCAAAATACAAAATAACTTTTAAGTTTATGCATGGGTTTCCAATTCATTGTGATCTACCATAATTATTTATGTGTGTTACAAACGTAATGGCAAACTTAGCATACCCTTTAGATTACATCTAGAATAGAAAAAGATTGCGAAGCTATTCAAAAGCTAAATCTAAAAAAAAAAAAAAAAAAAAAAATCGCAGACCATGAATGTGCATTATGTATTATATTAAGTTTGACGCAGAAAATCACTACTCAAACGTCTCAAAGATGGCTGCTACCGATCCCGTTCGCTGAATCTTAGTTGTAAGTGTAGTGTTTAGAGCGAGGTATAACTTGATTTAAGTGTCTTTCACTACGCTAAGAGTTAATAATATCGAAATAGTATGAAGGTACGCCACTGTACGGAACTTTGAAGAGTGAGAGGAAAGCTTTGCACAATAAATAAGTGTCTAGAGAGCAATCAATGGTTTTATATCTAAATGGAGTAATTTGGTCAAATCTGCCCAACCTAAACCAAATCTAGTGAAACCATTGAAAGCTACTTCCAGTTTCCGCTTGCAAGCGGCATCTAGTCTAGGCAATATTAAAGATCCAAATGTAAAATGCAGTAATAACAGTCACTTCACCAGATTTATGCATGTATTAGTCGAAAGAATATTGGCGTACAACTACAGCCCCTTGAGGGCTGCGTGAAGTTTGCTGGTGATCCCAACATAACAAGTCATTTTAGAATTTAAGAACAAACCTAAATATTTTGTCCAACAAGTACAGAAAACTGGAGAGCCTTTACGGAGAAGAAGGCAGTAGGGGTCGAAAGTGTATCTGCATCTGGCGTTCAATGAGATGCCATTGAAGATTTACTAATCATGGATACTTCCCAAAACGTCATTCGACCTGCTAACGCAATCTTCAACTAAGCCGACAGAACGATATAATTGCACATCATCAGCACGCATATGAACTTTACAGGGCAAAACAACAGTAATTAGGTAATTGATGAACAAACTAAACATGAGAGGACCCAATATAGATCCCTGAGACACGCCACATCTCAGTCTAATTCTGGAAAAGACATGATTAGCGCCCTAAGCCCGCTAGCAAGGATTAGTTAAAAAGCTATTAATAATTTGGGGGCTGGGGAACTAAAATCAAAAAGTTCAGTCAGTTTGGCAAGGAGTTTGGAATGGTACACGGTGTCGAATGCTTTGGTAAAATCTAAAAGAACTAAAAACATTAGTTGGTTATTGTCAAGAATTGTTCTAATGTCAGTAATTATTCTTAACATTGCTGTCTCGTAGCTATGATAGGCGCACTAGCCACACTGCCATTGTGTTAGAAAATTATTTTTAGACAGATACTCTTGTATTTGATTAAACATAAATTTTTCCAGCAACTTTGGAAGGAAGCATAATATGCTAATTCGTCTGAAGTCACCTGGGTCCTTTACAGAGGAATTTTTAGCAATGGGAGCCACCGCAGCTTCCTCCGAAACTGAGGAAAGTTCACTTCAGATTAAACAGGTATTAAAAATTTGTAGTCTAGGTGGAATTATAATGGGTAACAGCAGCTTAATAATGCAGGGTGATAAATTATTCGGGCCCATTACCTTTTTGCAAATAGAGTTATGGTCTCAATTGCTTCATCCGAAACAATACAGTGGAAGCTAAAGCAAGAGTCAACGGGGCATGTTGAATGGCGCAACATACGCGTGCGTGAAGGGATGGTATTAATATTATTACTATGCGATATACGAAATTTATTAGCTCTCCAGGATTTAGCTCGCAGCCCAAATTTTCATTTCTGGTTACTCCAATACTGCTAAGTGTATGCCGAATTTCCTTCGAAGGGATAGTAGTATTCAGTTTGTAAGCATAGAACACTCGCTTAGCATTAATCACCTTACGAATCCTTTGGAATGACAATAAGGCGCTCTATGTTTTGGTATTTTGTTCAAGTGATGTAAGAAACCGCATTCTATAACTAAGACCACAGGCAACGACTTGCAACAAGTCTTCTCGAGGAACATACTTGTCAAACAGATACAGAATTTTTGTATTAAGGATATTCACTTATAGATCAAGCGGCGAAAGCAAGAAGGACTTACTGTTCTGTACGGTACCAGTATAACGCCTAAGACTTATGTTTCAATCAATACTCCTCCACTCCTCATATAATACTTCGAGGTTTATCCTTTGATAATGACGAAAATTATTGATATTGTAAAGAGTTGCAGAACTGGCGATGGGATTATACTTTAAATATAAAAAATCCTGAACAAAAATCGATGGAGGAGTAAACTTTCCATGAGGCAATACAGATTTTGGACGGTTACAAATATAAGGTATAATTGAAAGGTGGAGGTGATCGAAAAATGAGTTTGATCATGATTTACTAAATTAAGATGAAGGGATTGAAGTAATGAAAGGAGCAGTTAATCTGCTTTATCAAGAACGTATAATAATATTTTAACTTATATTTGTAAATGTAAAACTTGTTTTTGACACACCTATCATGCGCTATAACAATTTCCTGTATGATGTATTGATATGGACTTCTTATATACAGGGTGTCTAAAATAGCGTGGCTAATCTATTGAAAGCCAATCAATAAGTACGGGGAGGGGGGTTAAGAGAAGCCTAATAATTGTTTGAAAATAGGGTTAACTTCGTCTTTTGTAACATAGTAAGGGTCGAACACCTTTCATTCTTATCTAATGAATCACCATATATCTTTTGACTGATATACATATACTATTACAATTTACAGTTTATAATATGGAAAAATAAAAAAAAAATTGCTATGTAAAAGGAGGTGCTTCGTAATAGCAGGTACCGCCTGCTTTTACATAGAAATTTCTTTTTTTAAAGATTTATTGATTGTAGAAGTATTTTCCCACTCAATTCTCGAGCTACGAATACGGCAGCAAACTCGGTCAATTTCGTATTGACTACATTCGCTTTGAATTTATTTCATGGCAAAACTTTCTATAAAATGCTAGTCTGGCATAGGGCTAATCTTGCTAGGCATTCAAGTAAATACGTAGAATTTCGTCTCATATATAATTTACACTTAAAAATTATTTTAAGTGCATATATGAGATCAGCTTGGCTGTGCACTTTGGCGTATACGGCAAGCAGGAACCAAGCCGTACTGATGAGTAATATAGCACCTGCTATTACGAAACGCTTGCCTTTACATAGAATTTTTTTTTTTTTAAGATTTTGCGATGGTAAAGTATTTTTTCCATTCAATTCTCAAGCTGCGGATTTGGCAGCAAACTCGGTCAATTCCATATTGACTAAATGCGCTATTAATATATTTCATAGAAAAACTCTCTAATTTATAGTATCACTTAAAAAACTCATCCACATAAGAAAATTAACTACTCTTCGGCGTTTAATGAAATTTTTTGCTGAAATCGTATAAATAAAAAACGCAGAGGGTTGCGTTTCAGAGACAGAGTTTAATTCCATTTTAAAGTATTGTGCTTCTTAAAATCTATGCGTAAAACTCATTTTGACGTGTTTTTATTTTAAAATAAATAAATAAAAAAAAAGTAATAATAATAAAAGTGAGTCAAACGCCAAAATATTAATATTAATTAAGGGTCGAGAGCAAAAATAGTTATAAAGCATTAAATTAAATCTGAAACGACTACCTATAATCAAACAAATTTTAAATCATCATTATAAAGTATTTCTTTTAGAATTCATAGGTTGACTTATATAATATCCAACTTGAACATTTTCTTACCTCCGCATTTTACCTTCTACCCCTAACGAATCAATGTTTTTATTCCTTATCTCAATCTCAGCTATTATCACATATGGTGTACATATAAAACAAATATCCAAATTACCTGAGACACCCTGGAGTATTTAAATGAACTCAGAAACAAATTATAATTGATATAACTACCACATTTAGTCAGCGTAGTTGAATGATGCCTGCATATAGTACATATAGTCACACCCCTAATGTTTTGAAAATATTCAAATTAGTTTTCTTAAGTGATTACGTACATCTCCCTGAAACATTCTTGAAATACTCTTCAGTCTATCAAAAATGCCTTAGACTGAGGGTTTTTCACTAAGAATGTGAATGTACTAGAAATTTGGAAAATAATTCTAGCAACCTAAGAAGCTGCCCGGTTATCCCCATTTTTTTTATCTGGATCTTAACTGGATTAAGGAAATATAAAACCTGCCACATAACTCTAAGATAGCTGCATAATTCTGCAGGGAGAATACAAAATATGTAAAAACAAGTGAAAAAGCTAGTATTGGTCTAAGACCAATTCTTATGATACCCTAGATGAATGTCCGTATGAAATTTCGTATGGTCACCCATTTGAGCTATTTTGATTTTTTGTATTGGTTTCTAGCATATATTTCTAGAACGGCTCGTCGGACAGAAAAAATGATTATAACCAATTTTATAGGATTTTTTATTCTGAAGAAGCCTTTAGTACAATAAAAATGTCTAGGACTGATCGTTTTCAAAGTAAATGTAAAAAACAAAAAAATTTATTTGGCAACACCAAGAAGGTGTTGGCCGATTTAGTTCATTTTTGAAATTTTATTTGCTATTACTATGAAAACACAATGTACCGCGTTTCAGCTTTCTATGTGGTCGTGTTCTCAGGTAGTGTCCAAATATATAGTGGAAAATGAAATTTTTGTATGGAAACCCCACGAAGGAGTTGCCCGATTTGTCTCATTTTCAAACCTAATTTTACTTTTTTTTAATGTCCGTGTACAAAATTTCAGCTTTCTAAGTGAACGCGGACGGACGGACGGACGGACGGACAGACGGACATGCAAAAATCAAAATAACTTTTAATTTTATGCGAGGGTGTCCAATCCATTTTGCTCTACCATCATTATTGCTGTGCGTTACAAACGGAATGGTAAACTTAGTATACCCTATAGATTTCATCTAGGGTATAAAAATAACACGCCTATAAGGTTGAAATTTTATATGGACGTCCTTATACTTATACGATTTGTTATTTGCCGATTGTGGAACATATTTAATTCCGTTTATAACTAAATTTCGTAAAAAATCTAGTTTAACTGAGTTTTTTTGATTTTCTTGATTCAGCAAGGTAATACAAAAACGTCACTATGCATTTCAACTCTCTACCCTCTCATCAGATTGTCAGGTAATGCCCAAATATACATGTATGTAGTAAATATTGAAGAATGAGTTGCCCGATTTCAACCATATAAAAATTATATTTAACTTGATGGGTCAATACGTTCTAAAGGAGGATAGCCAGACAAACAGACAGAGCATATATATTTACATGCATTCAAAAAGCAAAATGTTCGATTCTCTTAGAGCTGAAGTGCTAAATGGAAACCTGGAGTCTTGGAGTTGGTCATAATTTATGTTTGTTTTTAATTTCAAAGTACCTCAATAACTTCCAAGTTCACTGACACAATGTCCAAAATTCTTAGATTGGTGTGCCGCTGCGAAGTGATCATAGAAGAACGCCAAAACTGGAGGAACAGTGGACTGAAATTCCCACGCGGATCACTTGCCTGATACACAGTCGGAGCTAAGAAACAAGTCATGATGGGTGTGGAGTCTATAGATCGACACGTAAGTTTCACAAGGCCCTGGGATCCTACCCAAATGCTTTTCAGAAATTCAGATTATTGAAACATGCATTAAAATCAATACACAAAGAGGCACGCAACCATATGTTATAACTCCAACACTTTAAAGTTGGTTTGGAGCTGTAAAGAGTACCGGGATACAAGAGCATGAATATAATGATACTGCTGAGTACTTAAGTAAGAAGTGGAATATCCAATTACCGGACCCGAACCCTTCTGTGGCTGTACAAGAGTGTACCTAGCAGGTAAAATAATGTTTAAATTAGAAAAGGCTCACTTGATACAATAGCAGAATCTTCCTGAACTAAAGCTGCATTCACACATAACAAACATTGGCAAAAAAAACATGTGTCAGACATTTGACAAACAATTTATAGGCAGTTGAGAAATGTTTGATAAATCTTTTTCAAATGTTTGTCAAACATTTGTCAAAGATCTGATAGAATATTTGTGTGAAAAATGTTTTCCAAATGTTTAGTTTTAATCATTTTGTATTCTCCGAGTGAAGTAACGTGCATTGCAACATTTTTCGTCCTACTTGTCTCATAGTATGAGAAAAATTAAGGAAACGCGAGTCAGACGCATGAAGGTAATGAGACCGCTGACTACTTAGAAAAGGGGCGGAGTCTACAATTTACGGACACGAAACTTTCTGCGTCCTTACAGAAAGGCACCTAAAAATAGAAAATATTCACCAGCTATATTAGCAAAGCCTCCATGAACTAAAGCGCACCCACCATAACAAAACTTTTTAAAATGTTTGACAAACATTCGGCAAACATTTGTCAAACATTTGTGGAATGTTTGATGAGTGTGGAAACATATTTTACAATTTATATGTCGTCTTCTTATTGTTGGCCCGATTCTATTAACTAGAATTTCCAAGTCACTTGAAGAGATTCTTGCGAAATTTCGAAACTGGATTATATAAATCACAACCACTATTCTCTAACCTTACGTTTCACTATCAAGTACGACGAAATATAGAGAATATATTATTAAAGCTAAAAATTTGAAAAACATTTTTCACAACAAATATCCTTATCAGATGTTTGCAAATGTTTGATTAACATTTGCCAAATATTTATTATACATTTGGCACCTGCCATAAAATTCTTAGTCAAATGTTTAACATATGTTTTTTTGCGAATGTTTATTAATTGTGGATGCACCTTAAAACATACCAAAAAGTTCATCAAGACTTTAGAAAAGTCATAAATGCGGTAAAAACCAGGTCAGGCTATTCACTGGTCATTACCCACTTGGGCACATGATTAAGAAAACTGAAAACACCACAGACTTTAACTGCTGGTTCTGCAATGAAATGGATTTTGTAACCACATCATATATCTGTATAACTGACCCTAATGAGGTAATACCCCATCTAAAAGCGGAAAACGTGGATTAGACCGGTAGTGGCATAGGAAAAAGATCATTTTAGGCCGCAGTGCTTAGAGGTCCGCTCTGCGTGCAACTTTCTACTTATAATAATTATCATAGCCACACAAATCATATGAATGTGACGATTAAAAAAATCCACAAAAATACATTTAATTGCAGGACATTATTTTATCAATAAATGTTAGAAACTAGGAAGGTACTTCAGTAACTATAAGTACTTCTTTCGAATACTTATAATTACTTATTGACACTGTTGTCTACTCTTAAGTAATTAAATATATTTAAAAATTCAAACAACAACGTCTCGATTGCATATATTTCATTCATATCCATCCCCAGTAGTCAATTACAGATTACAAATATTTGTTCGATCATGTGATGAAAATTAAACGCAGCATTAATAACGACTCGGTACCCAGCATGCGCTTATTTGCTTTACTTATTTGATTCATCTCTCTGCATACATAGTGAAACGTAGACAGTATTCCTCTTCACCAACCTTGCTGGTCCATTCTTTGGGATGCTACAATAATTTGTGGACGTATCCCCGTCACCAAGGCTATAGTTAGAATAATATATGTATATACAATTAAGTTTGTATGTATGAATGGATGTACATACCAAATATTTATAGACGTAGGTGGCTTATATGTATAGTGTACATGCATATAACATCCGCTGCGAGTATGGTCAAGGACAAATAGAGGAAAGTCTAGTAATCAAATATAATACTGGGATGTAATACACATCCCTACTATGATATTCAACATATATGCAAACCCCTGTCGTCGCTGCACTTATGACTATACGGCAGGATATAGTACAAGGATATATTTGCGAATGTACATATATATACATATGTATAATGTATGTGTAGGTATTTGCCCAGAATCTCAATAAATAGAGAGGATTGCGTCCCGAGGAATTCCGATACTGTTTGGTTTCGGATGATGTGCAAAAAGAGATACTACCGCAGACATACCTTATTCTGTACACACTATAGAGCAGCATACGGTTACTGTAAACAAACATAAATTGAAATTTCTGTTTTGATTATGAATTACTTTGATGCCATTGGGAAATGTAAATAGTCGAATTGTTTATGAAAACAAACGGACAGCGGTCACTGGACTTACTGCAAATAATAAATATCTCCAGGGATATTGTGAGCGTTGTAGAATGACCGCCAAAAACACGTTTACAATTATTGCGAGTATATTTAATTATGCATATGCGTTACATGTACAGTTATTATGCTGAGAGAAAAATATCCTTTGCAAATTATTATCCAAATACATACATACATTATGTTTCTAGTTTATTTCAGTTAGGAAAGGTAGTCGAAGGAATTTCTTCACATTCACTGTAACCGACGTTGATTTTAGCGAACTTCTCATTTACGCTCCATGAAATCCGAAATTACAGGAGATTTTTAGTGTTTTTCGAAATTTGGTAATTGCAACTATATTCTGACTGTAACTCAGCTCGTTTTGCGTACCCATTTTGATCATGTTTTTTACGTATTTGCATTTATTTTTCAATTCAATGTAATTTATTCAAGTAAGGCATTGCACAATAAAGATGCGGGATCTTATAATTAGCATTAGCATTAGTTCAAAAATATTTATAAAAGAAAAAGAAAAACTAAACTTAACATATCGAAACTTCAAATTATTGAATATATTTTATACAAATGTACAAAAAAAAATATTAATTTGAAAAGTTGATATATCATAGGTGTGTACATATGTATGCATCAATCACAAAATAATTGTACCTAATACTTACTAGGAGTTTGGACACCTATAACTAAATTTAAAACTAAAATATATTGCAATCATAAGAAATAATCAATTGTGCTATGCAAAGCAGAGTTCATATATACAAAGAGGAAGTTTTTGAAACAGTGGAATGTGATAGTCCCCAAATGATTTTTCGAAGAAATTGGTAAAGTATTCCAATACTGACAGCGTAGACCAGGGATTCCGAAAGTGGTCGATATCGACCCCTTGGGGTCGATATCGGTTTCTCCGGGGGTCAAAATAAACGAAAGCTGATTTTGGGGTTGACGACGTCTAAAAATCGACCCCTATTAATTAACACAAGCTCTTATTTGAAACTTTCAAGATACTGTATAATTTGTGTTACGTCTACCAACTTGTTATAAGAATGACTAATATTTTAGTGGGATGTATCATTGTTGTACTTTTAAGAAACTCAACAAGTCCATAAGCGTGCACAAGTTCGTAGAAGATGAAAAACTGGGCAAGTCAATAAGCGTAGACAAGTTCGTGCAAGATAATTTGTCGAGCGTATAAGTCTTTCAGGCACCTTTTGTATTGCTCTGTATTTGACGCGTATACACCACTTAACACGAACGAAATTATGATCAAGTTCAAGTCCAAACATGCTCCCGATATTTTACTAAATAACAAGCTAGCACTTAGGTTGAAAGTTCATTTGCTTTTTGAAATTCGTTGGAGCTTGATTCACAGACAGTCTTTACTCGGTTACTTGCACACTGAAGTTCGCTGGATATAAGAGGCTCTTGCTTAGAAAGATTTTCTGCTATTTTTGAATCTGTGTTGGAGTTTTACAAGAAAAAGATCGGAATTTGAAAGAAAATCTGAACAATTGTAAAACAGATATTTATTACTTGACTGATATATTTGGTATGTTGAGTAAAGTTAAACTGCTGCTGCAGGGTGACGATCTCAACTTGATGAAAACAAAATCAATAATATCGGCCTTTGTGGGTAAACTCATCCTTTATAACACATATTCACAGTTTCCGCATTTGTCAAAATTACCAGAAATGCTTCAAGACGATGTTATTTTATCATATGTCACTCACTTGGACGCATTACACAAGGATTTTACTAAGAGGTTGAGGAAATTTAAAAATTCCTCAATGGATAATAAATCCGTCCAATATCACAGCCATGGAAGAAGCCAATGTGATAATGCAAGAATAGTTGATTATCATCAGCACAGACGAGGAGGTTAAGCAAAAGTTCAACCAAGGCTATCAGAAATCGGTTGCAAACGCAACACTGAAGCACAGTATCCTGCATTGTGGAACATTGCTGAAAAGTACCTTATCGGTTTTCCATCATCATACCTAGTCGAAAAAGCTTCAGTGTGGCTACAAACATTTTGGCTGCAACTCACCAATATTGAGCAGGATTTAGCCTTAGATCATAAAACGAAAGGATAGGCTACCTTGTATAAAATTCGTGTACGTGTGATAAGCAATTTTTTTGTGGACAAGGGAGGGGAAATGACAAGAGGGCTGGGGTTTTAGTTTGTGTCAGTTCGATATTTCTGACATTTCTCATTTGTCATTTCTTAGGTCGGGTGTTTTTTAAGTGATTTGTGAGTTAAAAGATTAATAAAAGTGTTTTAAAATTGTGTAATATTGAAAAACTGGTACAAATAATTTTTCTGTGCAAGAGATTTGTTATAATCGAGACTCCGGAGTCTATAATTATGGTGGTGAAGTGCGCTGTGTTGTGCTGCAGAAACAAGCGGAGTTATTGTCGTAGAAAAGCATTCTTCAAGTAAGCTTAACAGCTTTACTAATTAATTATTGTGTTTACAATAAAAGAAAAGTGAAATATTAATAAAAATAAACAGCCGTGGTAAAAATATTAAAGTTTTCCAATGCCGGTTTGTTTGCTTACAATTGAATTGTCATTGGGGCTCTTGTTTGATGTCAATCAAGCAAAGGCAACGCCAAGAAATATTATCAGCAAATAAATGGGGCACTAGGAAAACTCTTAAAAATGTAATAAGTTATAAAAGAATTATAAAATGAAAAAATGATACGAATCGCGCTGACAGGAAATTATAAAACTTGTTCAATATTTGATTAACTTTCAACCACTAAATTATGTGCCCGCTCAGAAAATATCGTAGTTTACGACTTCCATGACTAAACAAATACATCGATGCGATTCTACTACATCAAGAAAAATGCTTAAGTTTTTCTTCCTCATAGCCTATCCTTTCGTTTTATGATCTAAGGATTTAGCTAGATTGGTAGAAAGTCACACAGAATTTTTATACCCTAGATGAAATCTAAAGGGGGTATACTAAGTTTGTCATTCCGTTTGTAACACCTCGAAATAATGATGGTAGAGCAAATTGGATTGGACACCCACGCATAATATTAAAAGTTATTTTGATTTTTGCATGTCCGTCCGTCCGTCCGTCTGTCCGTCCGTCCGTGCGCACGATAACTCGAGAACGCGTACACTTAGAGAGCTGAAATTTTGTACACGGACTTTAAAAAAAAAAGTAAAATTATGTTCGAAAATAAGACAAATCGGGCAACTCCTTCGTGGGGTTGCCATACAAAAATTTCGTTTTCCGTTATATATTTGAACACTGCCTGAGAACGAGTAGCCGTAGAGAGCTGAAATTTGGTACATGGTGTTTTCATTGTACTAGCAAATAAAATTTTAAAAATGGACTAAATCGGGCAACCCATTCTTGGTGTTGCCATATAAAAAATTAGGTTTTTTATGTATACTGTGAAAACGGTCAGTCCAAGGCATTTTTATTGTACTAAAAACTTCTTCATAATATGAAATCCTATAAAATTGGTTATAATCATTTTTTCTGTCCGACGAACCGTTCTATATGCGAAAAACCACTGCAAAAATCCAAATTGCTCAAATGGGTACCCATACGAAATTTCATACGGGCATTCATCTAGGGTATCATAAGAATTGGTCTTAGACCAATTCTAGCTTTTTCACTGGTTTTTTTTTATCTTTACTTTGCGATTTTTACTGTTTTCTTTCAAAAAATAATTACCTAATTTTTACGAAATTTGTATTAATAATTATTAATTACACTTGATATTTACTGTATTTACTGAATTTTATGTCTATTTATTTTGTTAAATTTTGATAAGAAAATGATGTCAAGTTTGCTCACTTAACCAACCGCAAAGTTTTAAAATTGGTAAGTATTTTGTATAATAAGACGAAAAACTAGAGATAGGAGCTTTAAGGTATTTTGGCTATGGGGTCTCTTGTACATAATACATAGTTTGGGAATCCCTGGCGTAGACGAAAAACTATCTCTTAGATATAACACAATTGGATCGAGGAAGAATTAATGTTGCAGTCCTGGTAGGTCTGGCAAATCATAAGCAGTTGTATAAATAATTTGAAGATTTAAACGTAATGATCTTAGCCAAGAATAAAAAACACCGAAATAAAGGAAAAGTGAAACACTGCATCCGAAAATAGACGAGACGTATCGCACTATTCAATTAAAAGCGATATTAAGTTTATAAAAGGATTTCAAGTCAAGTCTACAGAAGACCTCGCAACCATAGGTTACTATACGAGTAAGGAAAAAGCGAGCTAGTAATAAATGCGTTGAGTATATAAGGGCGGATATCCACAGTGTACGGAGACTATCAAATATTTCTTGAATTACAGAATCTATATGGTTCTCCACGTAAGGCTCCTATTGAATTTTACCCCCCAAGTTTCGAACGGATTGAGCAAAACCGATAATGGAATTAATGTCTCCATAATTTTGGTGAATCTGAGATGATCGTATTAGATATCTTGAAGGCCTTCGATAGAGTCTGGCATCCTGCTCTTTTTTGGCCAAACTTCAGGCATTAGGTCTGGACTCTCTATTCTTAAAATGTTATGAAAGCTTTCTTTCTCGCCGTTCAATCCAAGTTATATTGGACAGAGTTACTTCTGACCGTTTTATAATCCATGCCAGTGTACCGCAAGGTTTTGGAATTAGGTCTGGACTCTCTATTCTTAAAATGGAATGAAAGCTTTCTTTCTCGCCGTTCAATCCAAGTTATATTGGACAGAGTTACTTCTGACCGTTTTATAATCCATGCCAGTGTACCGCAAGGTTCTGTGCTCTCTCCTACTCTCTTCCTAATTTTTATTAATGATCTGCTAGCTCTCACTTTCAATCCTATTCATAGTTTTGTAGGCGACAGCACACTTGATTTCGTATACTCGTTCGACTCTATAGTTGATTCCCGTGCGAATGTTATAGCTCACAAACGAAGCCATATGTTTAGTTCACTAAACTATGATTTTAAAAAAATACTCGCTGGGGGCAGGGCGAATCGGGTCTTATTTAATGCTTCCAAAATGCAATGTTGTATGTTATCACTTAAACGTACTCCAACACCCGCTCAATCCATTTCCGTCGATGGAGAATATATCTCTTAAAATCTTAGGCATTGAAATATCCAACAATCTTAGTTGGTACGATCACATTTTTGGTATTTCCAAAAACGAGATGAAATGCCTGGGAATCTTGCAAAGATCCATGAAATATTTTACTCTATCAGACTTGGCGCAAATCTACAAGTCTCATATCAGGCGTAGATTATGGAATATAATTCTCATATTTGGGCAGAAGCTGGACGTCTGCATTGTCCGCGTTAGACAAAGTCCAAAAGAAGGCCTTCCGGCTTATTAACGATGGCATATCAATAGCAACTATTGATTACCTACAGCACCGACGTAATGTCGTAGAACTCTTCCTTTACGCACCACACGTGCTGAAACCCGAGCTCATCCTCACAGCCTTGAAGTCAAATTCGGCCGTACCATGAAATTCCGTGAATCATTCATAAGCAGAACAGTACGAATGTGGAACAGTTTGCCATCATCTGTTTTGCCCCCCCCCCCCCCCAACTATGAACCTCAAGCATTCAAGCGTAATGCGCACCGTCACCTACTTGACTCAACCAAATAATCCTCAATTCCCTACCCCTTAAGCCTTTCCTGCCAAGGCCTTGCTACGGCATCATAGAGTATCCCCTGAGCGTTGGCAAGATAAAAAAAAAATGAGTTCAACAACAGGAAAGCTGTTTAGATCAAGCATTTAGATTTGTTCGCATTTAATTTAAGTTTGTTCAAAGCTGACCACCTATTCATTGATTCCAAATTCTAATCAATACAAAACCAATTCAAACCAATAAGATGAAAGATGTATAATTTGTACATAGTCACCATAAAGATATAAGCGAAAATGCAGTCAAAAATATCATTTATAATCATAATAAACAGGAGCGGTCCCAATATAGAGCCATATGGAACACCCGAATTCACTGCTTTAAATGAGGAGAGCCTTTCAATGCAATTGAAACTGTGTGAGACCGTTCACATTAAATAACAGGAAATCAAGCGTACGGCATGATTGCTATACTTAAAGTTGTTTATCAATTTAGTTATTTATCAATTACCAATGGAAGGGAGGGGGGGGGGGGGTTTAATATAGGAGCATCAGCAACCAAACGCACATTATAGAGTTATTATTAATAGCATTGTTTATTAGAAATTCAGCAGAATTGTAAATTGTAATAGTTATAATAATCCATGGAGATTTTCACCGAATTAGACCTGAACTTCTGTTATTCCTCAACACTCTCCTCTTCTTTTAAAATTTATTGAAAAATTTCTCATGAAATGGATTAAATAGGAAAATCATGACAAGAAATGGAGAAACAAGGAAACGGGGGAGATAGAAACGGTGACAGAATTATTTTGAAAAACGGTGGGGTTGCTGGATTTTGCGAACGATTTATTACGATCCGGAAGAATGAGTAATATAAAGCATGTGATAAGAAAAAGTGGATAATTATTTAGGGAAGTGTCCCTTGAGGTCATTGAGGACAGGAACATGGATTAATCGCCATTAATCGCCATACCTGGATATTTGAAAGGTGAGCATGAACAGCCAAGAGAAATTATGAATCACTTGACGTATCGATCATTTCAAATGTTGTGGTCAATTCCAGAATAGACTACCTAACCATAATAAATTTTAATACTCTGCTCTGGTATGTATTGCATCCCACATCTTGTCTGATCAATGGCTTAAGACTGTTAATAACATATTCTGCACAATTTACCATACTTTGTTGTTATTAGTTTAACTATGTCGAACCTCACGTGTGAACGGCCAATAACCTTTTTCGTAGAAAAGTGAAATGTTGAGATGGCAAATCATAATGATAGCACTATAAAACAAGCCGTTTGAGTTCACTTAAAGCAACTGGACTTAGGTATTATGAAACAAGAATAGCTCTTTCAGATATTGAACCGTAGTCAGTCTTTCCAGATTAGCAACTAATAGAATCGTGAGGACAGAATTGGACAGTATCCTGTCATTAAGATTCATCAACCATCCAACAGAATTCTGGATGCTAGCTGCATTTAAACTGATACAAGAGAAAATATTATAAGATACAAAACTTAATTACACTGTATCAGGGTAATTAATCAAATTAAGTTTTTTTTCTTTCTTTCTTTCATTCTATATCACAATCAATAATAATTATTGAAGGCTGATCACAGATCATGCCGTTGGCAATACCGAAACCTTGCAGCATAGTGTGCTATATATTAATTTCTATTAACTTAATTGAGCCCAAAGCCGGCATTGGACCTACTATTGGCATGTATCCTTTATCACGATCGATGTTAATTATTTATTTATTAGTTTGTAAGCCTGATCCAAACCACGCTGTTGGTAGTTTCAAAACCATTATATGTAAACAGTATGTGGGCAGAGATCGTATATGGTATTATTTGACATTGCCATATTCAATGAGCTATTATTCTATTTCGATAAGGCAGTTGTAATCAAGCCCATTGCGTCCTAATTGAACTGCTTGTTGCGACTAATTTCTCTAATCTAACGCGGTAGGCTGCTCCAACTCCTGACCCCCTGCGAATAGATATTCCTGCTCCTGAATTAAGGATTGATAACCCTGCGGCTGTCTCTTCTATTCCATGAGAAGCGACCCCTCACATATCCAGGTAGCATACCAGATCTTGCCTTGTGTATAAATGATAGTATCTTCAGACCAAATACATAATGGGTGCAGACCTTAAGGGCTCGCAGTAGTTTGGACAGCCCAGGGTAAATGCCTTGAAAAGCCTTATGGTGAAAATCCATTGAATGCGGCAGGCGTCGCGTCGCTTTGACATTTCAATAGAACATACACGTTTAAATTCGTGCTGGCCAAATGGCTGCCGCGATTGTCGGATACGACGTGAAAGTAGAGCAATATTCTACTTTTAACGAGCAGCAGACGCTTTGACAGTTTTTTTGATTAGTTTTAAACTGTTTATATGCTTGGTAAGCTGAAAATGTAAGAACTGCCACATCTTATTACTCTGATATATCCATTATTTCACTTTTAATTAATAACTCAAGCTTTTCTATCAGTTTTAACTTTTACTAATAAATCTTAACAGTACCTACGCGACGCGTCCATTTGGACTTGCTCAAAACCTACACCCGTCTGCCGCAAAAGAAACGGAAAACGCGCCGAACGCGACGCGTAAATTGGGCCTTCGCCTTTAGTCTAGTAGTTTCATGAGATGATTAGATACTTGCGATATTAGATTGGGTACATTTTCTTGTCTAATGGTGAATCTAATAGCTTAGTTTTAATTGAGTTCAGGGAAAATTCATTAGTTGCCCCCTACTCTACAATTTCCGTTAATGTCTCATTGATTGTTGTTACAGTTTCCTGAATTCTGTCGGCTTGACCTCCAGCATAGATCTGTACATTTTCCGCATAGATGTGGTGTTGAGACTCTCGCAGATATCATTAATGTAAAGTGAGAACAGAAATGGGGCAGCACAGCACCATGAGGTATGCCCGATCTTAGCAAATCTCACTCAGGAAAATGTATCTCTAGATTTTACAATAAAAGACCTTCCCGCTAAATAACTATGTATCACCTCACATGCAGATGAGGAGAAGCCGAAGTGTGAACTAAGTTTGGAGATAAGTCTATCATGTGGTAGCAATTCGAAAGATTTGCTGAAATCAAGCAACATTTGGACAAACACAAGTCCTCTATCACACATGCCACCAATATCCGCTTCAAGTAGGGCAGTGCTAGTGGACTGGAATATTCTAAATCTCGACTGTTTGCTATCCAGCAGACTATTTTCACCCACGTAAGTCGTTATCTGATCCGCTATCAGCAGTTCCAACACTTTTGAAATAGCCGGAAGGATTGTGTGATTGTGTTTTAAGAATGCGCGTCTCCACATAGGCGACGACTAAAGAAATAATCTTGCATAGGTAAAGAATCCTCCGATTTTTTATCAACTGGGTCGCTCATACCCCGTTAGTACATTTTACAATTGTAAATATAAAATTTGGCAGGAGACAATTTATCGCTGAATCCAATGTTAAACCAATGTTATCAGCATAGCAGATTTTTGTAAAACATATTTTCAAAGCATGAATATGGTGTACCGATACTTCAATAAAACTAGAATATAATTTCTAGTCTAAACAAACATGCAAAACAAACAAGATCAGATATAAAATCCTTTTAAATTCTACGAACAACCATACATACCTAACCTAAAAGATATGTAGATAGACGAAAAAAATACGGCGACCTATGTTCCAATAAAGACATCAAACAATTGCAGATTCGATATCTCAGAGAGAAAGTGATGCAATAAATTTGAATACATATCTGCAGTCAACATCAGCCGGTACCAGCATGAAACTCTTGCTCTATTCGCATATGAGAGACGAAATGATTCATTGCGGCCCATTTAGAGCACATGCGGCGCATGATACGAATTCTTTGTCCTCCTAAGCAATATAACTCTACATATGTATATATATATATATATATATATAGGTATACGAGTATCTACATATCTCTGATGCCGTTTTTCATTTATATACATATATATACATTTTCAAGTCGGATACCCTTTAGAGCCCTCTAGTACGGAAAGGGTACATCATAGTACCAATAACTAGGAGAAATGAAAAAATAAAAATATGCAAAGAAAAACAATAGGAGGCGAAACGAAGTAAGAACGGGCGGATAGCATCATTTTACAATGTGAGAAGTTCGACATTTATGGCAACATTTATTTCGACAACCCGAAAGGGATGGATAAAAGGGTGGTGTCTGGTGGAGACATGATCCTGCCTCAAATTGAATTTTTCATCTGATGATTTCCTTTCATTCTTCAGAGTTCTTTAGCACGTTACGATTTATGAAGAGAAAATGTATGCTCAACGGCAAATTTAAAATCCTCTTTACGTGGGAAACTTTTTCACTCGATAAAGAGTTTACAAATGAGAGATACATCGGCAGATTTTTATTCATCGCATTTATATATCCGTTTTAATATGAATAACATGAAACGCGATTTATAAAATTTAGTGTTTACGTGACTTTACAGTTAGGTTATATGCTACTTATAATTTTAATAGTAATTTAAGTACATATAATGTAGATACTTGATTTGATTCAGTAGCGCGACTAATTTCTCTGTAATTATAGCTTGCGAGTACCAATCCAATTTCAACGTAAAATAGAAATTTAATTTTTATTCATTTAATTCAATATTTAGCCAAGATATATAGAGCTAGAGCTAAAAGTCCGAAAATATTAAAAAATGGTGTATTTCCGAGCCTAACAAAACTTACCTCACGACAAAAATTACGTAAGTGGGTTCATAGGGTCACACTTCATTATAGTACAAAAGCATGCGTACGTTGCAGTGGCTCGAGTACGACGATTTTCAAAATAGTGTTCTAAGATGAAAAGCTACTGGAAGACGCAAGGTCGAGTGAGAATGCGTTCTACATTTTTTCGCGGGTAAAACTATTCTGACCCCATGCGCTTGCTTCACGGTTAAAATTTCTTTTAATATATTTTATTTTCAACTTTTTAGCCATACTCTCGAAACTCGATCCTCGAAATTCGACTCTCGACTCTCGAAACTCAACTCTCAAAATGCGACTCTCGAAACTCGAATCTCGAAACTTGAAACTCGAATCTCGAATCAAGTTCAATCAAAGTTCAACCTTTTTAACCTTCATGTCCACGGCATGGCACAATTGTGCCATTTTCGATTTGTATGTATGATTTGAGTACTTTACAGTGTTTTTTTTATAGAATATCTTAAAAGTGTCAAAAATGAAAACATTGAGATATATGTTACAAATAAATCATACATCCTTATGTCCTCGGCATGGCACATTTTGTGCCACCAAGTGTATGGCTCGGAAGAAACGATTCTAATTTACAAAAACAATAGACTTTGTTGCACGATAGAGTGGATGAGAATTTGATTTCACATTTCTTTGAAATGCTCTCAACTGGAATGTCGAACGCCAGCCGTTATGAGTACTACAAAATATCCTTCAAACTCCTCTTGAGTTAGCGGTTTCGATACTTTGGGTTTTCAGAATTTTCGAAATTCATGCAGAATATATACTGTTTACTTTTCTATTTGTTTCTTTTGTAATTATATCACAAATTGCATCACAAAAAGCATTTGAAATTTTCACGTATGGGTCGATCTTCTTGGGGCAGCTCGGTGTCGTAGGATATTGTATTTGGGTTGTCTGGGAGTACTTTCACCAACCTCCTTCTATGTGTCGCTTGTAAATTGTACGGTAGGTGGGGCGGGGGGGGGGGGGGGGGGTTATATCAACCGTTTTGGAGATTCAAGGTGATTAAGGAAAAAGTTGTTTTTTTAAAAACCACCTTGTATCTTAAAAGTGCAAGGCGTACGGTCGCTATCAAGAACTCATTGTATGCAGAGCTTCATTGCCTTTCCAACCACTGCTCAGTCAGTCCAGTACTCCTCTGCTCTGAGGGTTACGGGGTCTAAACAAAAAAGAATTTGATTATTTACTATTTTTTAACTTTGACCTCTTTCGGATTTTTTTGCAAAAGGGTCGTTAACATAACTTTTTTATAAAAACTATAAACTGTAGATTCTCCTCTTTGATTTGACCTAGTATACCCTATATCCTATCTGCAGCCGTTAAAGAGTTATTACTCAAAAATTATTCAGAGTTATTACTCAAAAATTATTCTGAAAGCTATTCTCAAAGATAAATTATTCCCTTAGTGACTGAAAACGCGTCATTTAAAAAAACAATATCGGCTAATTTCAGTATGAGGTGGACAGGTTTTGAATTAGTAACTCTCTAACAGCTGCAGATAGCAAATAGGATATAGTAGGTCCAACTAAAGAGGAGAGTCTACAGTTTTCAGTTTTTGTAAAAAAAAAGTTATGTTAACTACATACCTATTTATAAACAATCACTTCCCATGTTAGCGCTAATGATTTGTTTTTTTTCAAAATCTTTAAATCGTATTTTGCACATATCCTTTGTGGACCAGGTGTTCTAGGATGATCAGAACGTTGCACCTGCTGTTTGAATTCCTAGCAAGATTGTTTTTTCCATTGTAGCTCCAAAGCTATTATTTTTCGTATGTGGTTGACCAAAAGAAGCACAATAAGTCTGCCGTCATTATACGCCCAAACTCGCAATTAGCAAATAATACTCGTCATTACCAATTTCAAGTTTTAACATCCATTGTGGTATGCAGCATTTAACCCAAAAGCGAGAAGTGGAAACCATCATTTTTTCCACGGTAAGGTACACACATAGAGTCCACATTTTCTTCGAAACGATCAACCCCTCTATATGAAATCAAAAGCGTTTTCCACTTATAAAGCCAATTCGGTCTACTTTTTCAATGGGTTGAACACTATGGCAGTTCAAAGCCACTGTAACTAAGTTGTTATCGTTCCAATTAAATTACTACTATAAAATTAGGAGTGGTCCTATAAGAGTAAACACCTCTCTGCTTCCTTTTTCGTGTCTTTGCATGCTTTCCATGGGGCATTTTTGAGTCCTATTTTCCCGAATTGTCCCGGTTCCTCCATGTCCTCACTTTGATAATTCAGAAAGGAGAGGTAAATTCATAAAAAAGCTGTCAAAATAAAAATTGTATGGTCCAAGATGTTTAGGTAAACGTGATTCCACTTCAAGTATAACAGCTGGACCCAATCCAAACGTATTCTGTTCCTGAAGGCGGCCAGAATTTGCACCTTGACACGGCTCGATTCAAATCAAGTAATCCAGTCTGATAAGTTTGCTGTGGATATGCTGCTTTGAACTATATCGAAGGTCCCATACAGCACAACATTACCTAGGGACGTCCTATTCTTGTCCCACAGATAGTTTTCCCGGGATAAATAAGTATTCAGTATGTACTTAGGACCTTATTTGTAGGAGTTATTGAAAATTTTCCATAAGTTATATCCTGGGATATCCCACGACTAATCTATGTGGGAACATTGACATTATTTTAAAGACAAATACATACGGGATGTGTAGGACAATTTTGGGACAAATATGGGAAAGTGGTTTTTCCCCCTTCCAGAATTTATTTCGGTATGTTCTCTGATTCTCGTGGTTCGTGTGGTTCTCTGGTAAAAGCACTAGTTTGTTGCTTTGTGTGCTTTCATGTGTCGTTTTTGGAGAACAACAACATAACAAGAAAATATGTATGGAATGAAGCCATATGAGAACTGCGTTGTCTAAGCCAGCTACATACGTGAAGCTATACTAAAATTCTATTGGCTTCTGCAATTTCTTCTTGTTTTCGCAAAATTCTATTAGTTTGTTAGTTCTGGAACATGATTTTTTAGCCATTTTGTCATAGAAATTCAATTTTATTGTGTTAAAAATATTGCATTTATTTTTTTGCAAGTGCATACAGCTTTGGCATATACTTTCCACCCAGTATAAAATAGAAATATTTTTTGTAAAAATGCCTGCACATCTAAAAGAAAATTCTACAATTACAGAAAATCTTAAACAATATCCTCAGATATTCCCCGTAAATCCCGCCAAAACCTAAAAGATCCGTAGGACGTCCTAGATTCGCTTGCAGCGGGGATTTTATATTATTGAATGCGTTAACTGTGCCTAAGTACAACCACAGCATATCCTGTGGGAAGAGCATGGCATATAACAGGGACATCCCAACCCCGGACATTCGTCACTCCCGTGGATGTCCTAAGTTGTTAACTGGGACCGGACGGGATTTCCCACGGACACTTTATATATCCTAACAGGATTTCCCAGTAACATACCACGGACATATTTCTGCTGTGTGGGGTAGTAAGGGACAATAGTTTTGTCTATTGTTACGTGAGAATAAGGTAGCATTTCGAAGCTTTTCAGTAGATTCTTTTCTAACATTGAGAAATACTTTTAGATCTTAGTAAATGTATCAGTAGTAAGTTGGTGAAGATTATCATAAAGATATAAATATTGATGAATATCCGGAAACCAATTTCATCGCACAATCTTGGCTATCATACCGTTATGGGTATCAGTTTTATCCCTCAAAACATTCAAATATATTTATTGGTTAGATTTCCAGTTATAAGAAGAATCGCTATATAAACTTTAAACTCTTCTGGTGTCAACACTTAAAGTATGATTTCTCTGTAAAGCATACGGGGGTTTGACATGTCAACAATTAATTGCCAAATTTCATCACAAAACATTATTTCAAAACATTGGATTGGTGTTAAGTTGTATTCATAGTTAATGCTGGAAATTTCGTCAGTGTCACCTCTCCCAGAAAAGTTGCCAAGGTTATGGAACTTGTCGATTTTTCTCTGATGGTTCTAAAACACCAGCACGCATTAATTCTAGTTCGTCGACGCTGGTACCGTTATTATTTCGATTAGTTACAAGCTCTACTCCGGATCTAAGCATTCGCGCTGGAAAGTGATTTAGATTTGCTTCTTCTTCACCTCCACTACATTTGTAAATTCGCCATCTTCTGAAGGGATGATAATAACTTCAGAGATGTTGTTATCACCTGGTTCTATAGCTTCCACTATTTCATGAAGTTTTATACTGCAAGTTAAGAGTACAGCAAAATATGAAAAATAAATGTACTGCGCTCAGTCTCACCTATGGATGACATTTTACAAAAACTATTCTGATTTTCATAGTAAATTTATGAAAAAGAAAATCAATTCCGCGTTCACTGCATATGAGCTTATGAAGAAATAGCTAAGATGTAAATTTTTACTTACGTTTCTATTCTTTTATGAGGTACACATATAAGTAGACGAAGTCGGAACATTACTCAAATTCGTTGAATCCCTCACACTGTAAAACATTTTCTGATAATAATAGCTCTAAGTCAATGCACAAATGAATATAGCACGAACGGAGGTGTCCACCACTAATGACTTTCACTTAAAAAGCGAACGAAATTTATTTGTAGTGAGAAAGTAGTGTCACCTGTAGGTGACACTTTGACTTGACGAGTTAAAAAAAGGGTTAGAAAATTCGAAATTTTTAGTTTAGACAACCATAATTCTTGAGGGAGAGTGGTGTGGGGCTGGTTGAGCAACCATTTGGAAAGTTCTGCATACAATGAGCTCTTAACTGTGACCGTACGGCTTGTAGTTTTTAAGATACAGGGTGATATGTGAAAAACTAGATTTTTTCATTATCACCCAATAACTCCTAAACGCTTGATATGCCACCCCCTGCCATACAATATTTAGGTGTGTACTATCACCTCCTGTTCTATGGACCTCCTAGGGGGAAACCCTTGTAGACATGATTCTTATTTGCTAGAATACAGCTGATCTAATCTGAGCAGAGCTTAAGTTACTGAAAGTGTAGTACCTATTTACCCAAAATCTATAAATTTAAAACTTAATTATTGTTTCCGTCTTTACACGTGAAAAGTTCATGATATAATTAGCATGTATCCTAGCCATTAGTATAAAAGTTATGTATTGTAGCCCACTTAAGACCAACACATTTTTCTCTTTAATTGTCACATTTATATGAGTAAATTATATGGCGATAATATGCAATTAAATCAACCCAAATAGCCAGACAATATCTGAGTCTTTTAAATGAAGTGAACTTATACCCTGCCCAGTTAGTACTATACTTATACTTACTACCAATCAGTGCATGTTCAATGTAATAAAAGTTGTTATATACTTAAATTTCCGTTAGATTTCACAGTGCATGCAAAAATGTCGACAAACGGGTGAAATAGTTTTCTATGAAATTATCGAAATTTACGAGTGCCAGGCAATCTTATTGCGAAAGGTACTCTCAACCAACCGCACAGAGATATAAACATTGCTAGCCACAAAGTAAGTTTCCAATTCTCCTGAGTTGTAGGTAACTTAAATTATGTAGCTCCTGCCACCAGATGCATTTGATTTGGTCTCGAGCTCGACACTGCAGCAAATCTACCTAACACGCTTCTCATGCTGAACCTTTTCTCACTCCTTGGCTCATTTAAGACTCAATTTCGTGATATGCCATTAACTTAATGGAGCTAATGTCAGTCCCTCTAGCCGCATTCGTCTTAGGCTCTGATATGTATGTATGTATATATATAACCACCACCAGCACCCACCTGGATTTTCAGGTAAAACTCTATTCGACATATATAAAGGTATATACATTTGTAGATATACATCTGACTTGTTAGGCACCCGTTTCTGATTTTATTCGAATGCATAAGTGGAATTCTTTTACTGTACAACCTTGCATAAGGCCCTGGGTTGCACCTATATCTACACCTATATACATTTACCCCTACCTTGTACAATTCTGTTCAACAAGAGTAAATTAGAAGAGTGTTATGTAAATGTGAAATGAAATTTTATAATTGGCCTATGCTTTAGTGGAAATTTTATAATTTAACTGTTTTTAATGACCGGGTTCTGAAGTTGGAATTAATGCGGGTGCGCGCTTTTACTTAATATAACTTAACTTCTGAATTTCTTGTATGAAGTACCCCATATAAAAACTATATGCATAATTTCGACTAAATTTTTCGTTACACTCGTTATTGCATCAACAAAGTATGGAAATATAATTTCCACAATCATAATGGGACACACTAAGAGAAGATATTCCAATTTTAGCCACAAAATATGACTTTATGGCGTGTAACTAACTCTATACAGAAGAGCTAGTTATGGAATTCTGGTGTACTACATTAAATTTATAGCCAAGCAGAAACGGATCATAAAACTCACATCTGTCGAGAAATTTATCATCGCCATTATCGCCTCATAAAATTTACATTATGACAAAATTATGTGAAAGTGACATGGTGAGTAAAGGCGTGCAATCTCTTTTTAAAGTAATTGTCTTCTTCGTCCGGTATATACTGTGTGCGGTGCAATGCATACAGTGTTTTGTGAACAAAACTAACATGAAAGAAAAGCATAAACAAGTTTTGCTTGTTATTTGCTTCTATACCACAATAATTCTTGTTTTTCTATTTTACTCTTAAAAGTTATAAATCATGATCTAAATCAGTATCAGCTGGGTTATGGATTTACTGGCATGATTTGCTACTTAAGAAATTATTTATGTTCAGAAATGTGTGTGGGTACAATCATCTCTTCTTCTGCGATAAACATTTCTTAATCTTTATCAGTTGATTTAATATCAAGGTCATGATAAGCCGAGTATAATGTTATCGTCCTTTTCCCTCTACATATAAAATTTTCAGAATTGAAGTAACAAAAAATGAATTATAATTGGTTTAAGGCAGTGCGAAAATAAGTAACCTATTACAAGGGTACGTCTGTAAAAATTTATTGGTCATTCTATACGAATGATATTTCTATTTACTCGGACACCTAACGTATCATCTTACTTTTTTTTGCTCAATATTGCTTCAATATATTTAATTTTTTTATTATTATAAAAACTGTTTACATTTAGCAAGTATATATTTTTATGTCATTTAATAATATTTTGTTATAGTTTTGGGGTTTGAAAAAAACAGTTCGCTTTTAGCTGGTGTTCGGACACCAACATTTACTATTCGGCGGACACTACAGTTTCAGTGTCCGGGACATAGGCTTTTTGGAAGAAATTTCTTACTCACTTTTTTTAGAAAACAAAAAAAATGAGCTTTTTCATAAAACTATATATGTACATTTTATTAATTCAAAGAATTATGAACACATATTAAGGCACTTTTCTCTTAAAATTAAAATTTATGCAGGCAAATACTTCAAACTTCGTAATAATGAAAAAAATACCTAAGTAGTTTTAAAATATTAAAAAGTAGATAACCAAAAAAAAAAACAATAGTCTCAAAAAAGTTATCGCCTATTAGTTTTAGGGTTGCTAAAGAATGCATTATTTCTGAGCTGCATTCCTATACATTTTTTCATTCAAATGAACGAATTGGAAGCTGCAGTAAAAGTATGTTTAAAGAATTGGAATGGAATTAAATGATTTCTATTCCTCAAAAAATATTGCCGAATTTCTCGAAGGAAAAATAATGCATTCGGCAATATTTTTTGAGGAATTTCATCTTCATTATCGTTTTGAAATTCAATTAAAATAATGCTTGTTCTTCTTTTTGTACTTTTTTTTAGACGCTGTTCCTTTTTCATTAGTCTTCTCTATACGGCATCGAATTGATCCCATCATATAAAATAAAAATAATTAAATTCATAGCATTTTATTATTATGACCAACTAACAAATTAGTTGAACTTTCCAATTTTATAGTGTATTTTAACAAATTCGATTAGTTGATTACTAATATGTATTCATACTAATGTTTCAGTTGTTTTAAATAATCCTATATTCAAAATCAACCAAACAATTAGTTAATTTTGGGAATTGAATATGCTGAAAGAGCAATATTAATTAGTCGATTGCTCTAATAGTTTCTCCTAAAGACTACAGACTGTTTTAGCTGATATTACTATTTTTTTGTAACTCATTATGTAAAAATTAGTTAATTCAACAACAAAATTAGTTTAAAAAATAACATAGTACCATATTACTACATTTCTGCGCACGCGCAGAATACCGACAGAGTCCAATCCGACTCATTTTATCGTCTACAGCACTTTGCTACCCTTGTGCCCTCACGAACCATAAAAAGGCTGTTATTTTATAGAAACATATTTATACCACCTTGGGTACAATAAATCTATATTCAGAGACTAATCTGATTTAGTTTTTCTATAGAAGCATTTTGCTGCCCTTGTACCCGCACGCACTAGCAGCATCAACATTTTCTTATGGCTGATTTACATTACTCGAACATGCGATTTTACTGACAAAGTGAGTGGGACGGTCTTATTACTTTGCACTATTAGAAAAAAAGGAAGAGGTGATCGACTGTCAAAACATTATTTCCCACTATTTTATAGCGAAGTGTCGCTTGAGACATTTCATCAAATTGTCAGTTTAAACTATAAAGAAACCTGAACCATTAAACTAACCAAGCCTTTGGTGCAACATAATGACATCGCAGTCAATATTGGCACGAAATAGGCTTTGTTCCT
>CAWVNZ010002102.1:0-31075 GCA_963930735.1 Dioctria linearis
AAGGCAATCCCTGGCGTAATTAAAATTTGTGACAGTATAAAATGAATTTTTGAATAATTTACTATAGAAAAGGCAATCCCTGGCGTAATTAAAATTTGCGACACTAAACAATTATTTGTTGAATAATTTACTATAGAAAAGGCAATCCCTGGCGTAATTAAAATTTGAGACAGTAAAAAATTATTTTTTGAATAATTTACTATAGAAAAGGCAATCCCTGGCGTAATTAAAATTTGAGACAGTAAAAAATGAATTTTTGAATAATTTACTATAGAAAAGGCAATCCCTGGCGTAATTAAAATTTGAGACAGTAAAAAATGAATTTTTGAATAATTTACTATAGAAAAGGCAATCCCTGGCGTAATTAAAATTTGAGACACTAAACAATTATTTTTTGAATAATTTACTATAGAAAAGGCAATCCCTGGCGTAATTAAAATTTGCGACAGTATAAAATTATTTTTTGAATAATTTACTATAGAAAAGGCAATCCCTGGCGTATTTAAAATTTGCGACACTAAACAATTATTTTTTGCAAAATTTACTATAGAAAAGGCAATCCCTGGCGTAATTAAAATTTGCGACAGTAAAAAATTATTTTTTGAATAATTTACTATAGAAAAGGCAATCCCTGGCGTAATTAAAATTTGCGACACTAAACAATTATTTTTTGCAAAATTTACTATAGAAAAGGCAATCCCTGGCGTAATTAAAATTTGCAACAGTAAACAATTATTTTTTGCAAAATTTACTATAGAAAAGGCAATCCCTGGCGTAATTAAAATTTGAGACAGTAAAAAATTATTTTTTGCAAAATTTACTATAGAAAAGGAAATCCCGGGCGTAATTAAAATTTGCGACAGTAAAAAATTATTTTTTGAATAATTTACTATAGAAAAGGCAATCCCTGGCGTAATTAAAATTTGAGACAGTAAAAAATTATTTTTTGAATAATTTACTATAGAAAAGGCAATCCCTGGCGTATTTAAAATTTGAGACAGTAAAAAATTAATTTTTGAATAATTTACTATAGAAAAGGCAATCCCTGGCGTAATTAAAATTTGAGACAGTAAAAATTAATTTTTGAATAATTTACTATAGAAAAGGCAATCCCTGGCGTAATTAAAATTTGAGACAGTAAAAAATGAATTTTTGAATAATTTACTATAGAAAAGGCAATCCCTGGCGTAATTAAAATTTGTGACAGAAAAAATTATTTTTTGAATAATTTACTATAGAAAAGGCAATCCCTGGCGTAATTAAGATTTGCGACACTAAACAATTATTTTTTGAATAATTTACTATAGAAAGGCAATCCCTGGCGTAATTAAAATTTGCGACAGTATAAAATTATTTTTTGTAAAATTTACTATAGAAAAGGCAATCCCTGGCGTAATTAAAATTTGCGACACTAAACAATTATTTTTTGAATAATTTACTATAGAAAGGGCAATCCCTGGCGTAATTAAAATTTGCGACACTAAACAATTATTTTTTGCAAAATTTACTATAGAAAAGGCAATCCCTGGCGTAATTAAAATTTGCAACAGTAAAAAATTATTTTTTGAGTAATTTACTATAGAAAAGGCAATCCCTGGCGTAATTAAAATTTGCGACACTAAACAATTATTTTTTGAATAATTTACTATAGAAAAGGCAATCCCTGACGTAATTAAAATTTGCGACAGTATAAAATTATTTTTTGAATAATTTACTATAGAAAAGGCAATCCCTGGCGTAATTAAAATTTGTGACAGAAAAAATTATTTTTTGAATAATTTACTATAGAAAAGGCAATCCCTGGCCTAATTAAAATTTGCGACACTAAACAATTATTTTTTGAATAATTTACTATAGAAAAGGCAATCCCTGGCGTAATTAAAATTTGCGACAGTATAAAATTATTTTTTGAATAATTTACTATAGAAAAGGCAATCCCTGGCGTAATTAAAATTTGCGACAGTATAAAATTATTTTTTGAATAATTTACTATAGAAAAGGCAATCCCTGGCGTAATTAAAATTTGAGACAGTAAAAAATTAATTTTTGCAAAATTTACTATAGAAAAGGCAATCCCTGGCGTAATTAAAATTTGCGACACTAAACAATTATTTTTTGCAAAATTTACTATAGAAAAGGCAATCCCTGGCGTAATTAAAATTTGTGACAGAAAAAATGATTTTTTGCAAAATTTACTATAGAAAAGGCAATCCCTGGCGTAATTAAAATTTGTGACAGAAAAAATGAATTTTTGAATAATTTACTATAGAAAAGGCAATCCCTGGCGTAATTAAAATTTGAGACAGTATAAAATGAATTTTTGAATAATCTACTATAGAAAAGGCAATCCCTGGCGTAATTAAAATTTGCGACAGCTTAAAATGAATTTTTGAGTAATTTACTATAGAAAAGGCAATCCCTGGCGTAATTAAAATTTGCGACACTAAACAATTATTTTTTGCAAAATTTACTATAGAAAAGGCAATCCCTGGCGTAATTAAAATTTGAGACAGTAAAAAATTATTTTTGAATAATTTACTATAGAAAAGGCAATCCCTGGCGTAATTAAAATTTGCGACAGTAAAAATTATTTTTTGAATAATTTACTATAGAAAAGGCAATCCCTGGCGTAATTAAAATTTGAGAAAGTAAAAAATTAATTTTTGAATAATTTACTATAGAAAAGGCAATCCCTGGCGTAATTAAAATTTGAGACAGTAAAAAATTAATTTTTGAATAATTTACTATAGAAAAGGCAATCCCTGGCGTAATTAAAATTTGCGACACTAAGCAATTATTTTTTGAATAATTTACTATAGAAAAGGCAATCCCTGGCGTAATTAAAATTTGTGACAGAAAAAATTATTTTTTGAATAATTTACTATAGAAAAGGCAATCCCTGGCGTAATTAAAATTTGCGACACTAAACAATTATTTTTTGAATAATTTACTATAGAAAACGCAATCACTGGCGTAATTAAAATTTGCGACAGTATAAAATTATTTTTTGAATAATTTACTATAGAAAAGGCAATCCCTGGCGTAATTAAAATTTGAGACAGTAAAAAATGAATTTTTGAATAATTTACTATAGAAAAGGCAATCCCTGGCGTAATTAAAATTTGAGACAGTAAAAAATTATTTTTTGAATAATTTACTATAGAAAAGGCAATCCCTGGCGTAATTAAAATTTGCGACAGTAAAAAATGAATTTTTGAATAATTTACTATAGAAAAGGCAATCCCTGGCGTAATTAAAATTTGCGACACTAAACAATAATTTTTTGCAAAATTTACTATAGAAAAGGCAATCCCTGGCGTAATTAAAATTTGCGACAGTAAACCATTATTTTTTGAATAATTTACTTTAGAAAAGGCAATCGCTGGCGTAATTAAAATTTGCGACACTAAACAATTATTTTTTGCAAAATTTACTATAGAAAAGGCAATCCCTGGCGTAATTAAAATTTGCGACACTAAACAATTATTTTTTGAATAATTTACTATAGAAAACGCAATCCCTGGCGTAATTAAAATTTGAGACAGTAAAAAATGAATTTTTGAATAATTTACTATAGAAAAGGCAATCCCTGGCGTAATTAAAATTTGCGACACTAAACAATTATTTTTTGCAAAATTTACTATAGAAAAGGCAATCCCTGGCGTAATTAAAATTTGCGACACTAAACAATTATTTTTTGCAAAATTTACTATAGAAAAGGCAATCCCTGGCGTAATTAAAATTTGCGACACTAAACAATTATTTTTTGCAAAATTTACTATAGAAAAGGCAATCCCTGGCATAATTAAAATTTGCGACAGTAAAAAATTATTTTTTGAATAATTTACTATAGAAAAGGCAATCCCTGGCGTAATTAAAATTTGAGACAGTAAAAAATAAATTTTTGAATAATTTACTATAGAAAAGGCAATCCCTGACGTAATTAAAATTTGAGACAGTAAAAAATTATTTTTTGAATAATTTACTATAGAAAATGCAATCCCTGGCGTAATTAAAATTTGAGACAGTAAAAAATTATTTTTTGCAAAATTTACTATAGAAAAGGCAATCCCTGGCGTAATTAAAATTTGCGACACTAAACAATTATTTTTTGCAAAATTTACTATAGAAAAGGCAATCCCTGGCGTAATTAAAATTTGCGACACTAAACAATTATTTTTTGCAAAATTTACTATAGAAAAGGCAATCCCTGGCATAATTAAAATTTGCGACAGTAAAAAATTATTTTTTGAATAATTTACTATAGAAAAGGCAATCCCTGGCGTAATTAAAATTTGAGACAGTAAAAAATAAATTTTTGAATAATTTACTATAGAAAAGGCAATCCCTGACGTAATTAAAATTTGAGACAGTAAAAAATTATTTTTTGAATAATTTACTATAGAAAATGCAATCCCTGGCGTAATTAAAATTTGAGACAGTAAAAAATTATTTATTGAATAATTTACTATAGAAAAGGCAATCCCTGGCCTAATTAAAATTTGCGACAGTATAAAATTATTTTTTGAATAATTTACTATAGAAAAGGCAATCCCTGGCGTATTTAAAATTTGCGACACTAAACAATTATTTTTTGCAAAATTTACTATAGAAAAGGCAATCCCTGGCGTAATTAAAATTTGCGACAGTAAAAAATTATTTTTTGAATAATTTACTATAGAAAAGGCAATCCCTGGCGTAATTAAAATGTGAGACAGTAAAAAATGTATTTTTGAATAATTTACTATAGAAAAGGCAATCCCTGGCGTAATTAAAATTTGCTACACTAAACAATTATTTTTTGCAAAATTTACTATAGAAAAGGCAATCCCTGGCGTAATTAAAATTTGCGACACTAAACAATTATTTTTTGAATAATTTACTATAGAAAAAGCAATCCCTGGCGTAATTAAAATTTGTGACAGAAAAAATTATTTTTTGAATAATTTACTATAGAAAAGGCAATCCCTGGCGTAATTAAAATTTGCGACACTAAACAATTATTTTTTGAATAATTTACTATAGAAAAGGCAATCCCTGGCGTAATTAAAATTTGCGACACTAAACAATTATTTTTTGCAAAATTTACTATAGAAAAGGCAATCCCTGGCGTAATTAAAATTTGTGATAGAAAAAATGAATTTTTAAATAATTTACTATAGAAAAGGCAATCCCTGGCGTAATTAAAATTTGAGACAGTAAAAAATTATTTTTTGAATAATTTACTATAGAAAAGGCAATCCCTGGCGTAATTAAAATTTGAGACAGTAAAAAATTAATTTTTGAGTAATTTACTATAGAAAAGGCAATCCCTGAAGTAATTAAAATTTGCGACAGTAAAAAATTATTTTTTGAATAATTTACTATAGAAAAGGCAATCCCTGGCGTAATTAAAATTTGCGACACTAAACAATTATTTTTTGCAAAATTTACTATAGAAAAGGCAATCCCTGGCGTAATTAAAATTTGCGACACTAAACAATTATTTTTTGCAAAATTTACTATAGAAAATGCAATCCCTGGCGTAATTAAAATTTGCGAAACTAAACAATTATTTTTTGCAAAATATACTATAGAAAAGGCAATCCCTGGCGTAATTAAAATTTGAGACAGTAAAAAATTATTTTTTGAATAATTTACTATAGAAAAGGCAATCCCTGGCGTAATTAAAATTTGAGACAGTAAAAAATTATTTTTTGAATAATTTACTATAGAAAAGGCAATCCCTAGCGTAATTAAAATTTGCGACAGTATAAAATTATTTTTTGAATAATTTACTATAGAAAAGGCAATCCCTGGCGTAGTTAAAATTTGCGACAGTAAAAAATTATTTTTTGAATAATTTACTATAGAAAAGGCAATCCCTGGCGTAATTAAAATTTGAGACAGTAAAAAATTATTTTTTGAATAATTTACTATAGAAAAGGCAATCCCTGGCGTAATTAAAATTTGAGACAGTAAAAAATTATTTTTTGAATAATTTATTATAGAAAAGGCAATCCTTGGCGTAATTAAAATTTGCGACAGTATAAAATTATTTTTTGAATAATTTACTATAGAAAAGGCAATACCTGGCGTAATTAAAATTTGCGACAGAAAAAAATTATTTTTTGAATAATTTACTATAGAAAAGGCAATCCCTGGCGTAATTAAAATTTGAGACAGTAAAAAATTATTTTTTGAATACTTTACTATAGAAAAGGCAATCCCTGGCGTTATTAAAATTTGAGACAGTAAAAAATTATTTTTTGAATAATTTACTATAGAAAAGGCACTCCCTGGCGTAATTAAAATTTGAGACAGTAAAAAATTATTTTTTGAATAATTTACTATAGAAAAGGCAATCCCTGGCGTAATTAAAATTTGAGACAGTAAAAAATGAATTTTTGAATAATTTACTATAGAAAAGGCAATCCCTGGCGTAATTAAAATTTGCGACACTAAACAATTATTTTTTGCAAAATTTACTATAGAAAAGGCAATCCCTGGCGTAATTAAAATTTGCGACAGTATAAAATTATGTTTTGAATAATTTACTATCGAAAAGGCAATCCCTGGCGTAACTAAAATTTGAGACAGTAAAAAATGAATTTTTGAATAATTTACTATAGAAAAGGCAATCCCTGGCGTAATTAAAATTTGCGACACTAAACAATTATTTTTTGAATAATTTACTATAGAAAAGGCAATCCCTGGCGTAATTAAAATTTGCGACAGTAAAAAATTATTTTTTGAATAATTTACTATAGAAAAGGCAATCCCTGGCGTAATTAAAATTTGCGACACTAAACAATTATTTTTTGCAAAATTTACTATAGAAAAGGCAATCCCTGGCGTAATTAAAATTTGTGACAGAAAAAATGAATTTTTGAATAATTTACTATAGAAAAGGCAATCCCTGGCGTAATTAAAATTTGAGACAGTAAAAAATTAATTTTTGAATAATTTACTATAGAAAAGGCAATCCCTGGCGTAATTAAAATTTGCGACAGAAAAAAATTAATTTTTGAATAATTTGCTATAGAAAAGGCAATCCCTGGCGTAATTAAAATTTGAGACAGTAAAAAATGAATTTTTGAATAATTTACTATAGAAAAGGCAATCCCTGGCGTAATTAAAATTTGCGACAGTAAAAAATTAATTTTTGAATAATTTACTATAGAAAAGGCAATCCCTGGCGTAATTAAAATTTGCGACAGTATAAAATTATTTTTTGAATAATTTACTATAGAAAAGGCAATCCCTGGCGTAATTAAAATTTGAGACAGTAAAAAATGAATTTTTGAATAATTTACTACAGAAAAGGCAATCCCTGGCGTAATTAAAATTTGCGACACTAAACAATTATTTTTTGAATAATTTACTATAGAAAAGGCAATCCCTGGCGTAATTAAAATTTGCGACAGTAAAAAATTATTTTTTGAATAATTTACTATAGAAAAGGCAATCCCTGGCGTAATTAAAATTTGCGACACTAAACAATTATTTTTTGCAAAATTTACTATAGAAAAGGCAATCCCTGGCGTAATTAAAATTTGTGACAGAAAAAATGAATTTTTGAATAATTTACTATAGAAAAGGCAATCACTGGCGTAATTAAAATTTGAGACAGTAAAAAATTATTTTTTGAATAATTTACTATAGAAAAGGCACTCCCTGGCGTAATTAAAATTTGAGACAGTAAAAAATTATTTTTTGAATAATTTACTATAGAAAAGGCAATCCCTGGCGTAATTAAAATTTGAGACAGTAAAAAATGAATTTTTGAATAATTTACTATAGAAAAGGCAATCCCTGGCGTAATTAAAATTTGCGACACTAAACAATTATTTTTTGCAAAATTTACTATAGAAAAGGCAATCCCTGGCGTAATTAAAATTTGCGACAGTATAAAATTATGTTTTGAATAATTTACTATAGAAAAGGCAATCCCTGGCGTAACTAAAATTTGAGACAGTAAAAAATGAATTTTTGAATAATTTACTATAGAAAAGGCAATCCCTGGCGTAATTAAAATTTGAGACAGTAAAAAATTATTTTTGAATAATTTACTATAGAAAAGGCAATCCCTAGCGTAATTAAAATTTGCGACAGTATAAAATTATTTTTTGAATAATTTACTATAGAAAAGGCAATCCCTGGCGTAGTTAAAATTTGCGACAGTAAAAAATTATTTTTTGAATAATTTACTATAGAAAAGGCAATCCCTGGCGTAATTAAAATTTGAGACAGTAAAAAATTATTTTTTGAATAATTTACTATAGAAAAGGCAATCCCTGGCGTAATTAAAATTTGAGACAGTAAAAAATTATTTTTTGAATAATTTATTATAGAAAAGGCAATCCTTGGCGTAATTAAAATTTGCGACAGTATAAAATTATTTTTTGAATAATTTACTATAGAAAAGGCAATACCTGGCGTAATTAAAATTTGCGACAGAAAAAAATTATTTTTTGAATAATTTACTATAGAAAAGGCAATCCCTGGCGTAATTAAAATTTGAGACAGTAAAAAATTATTTTTTGAATACTTTACTATAGAAAAGGCAATCCCTGGCGTTATTAAAATTTGAGACAGTAAAAAATTATTTTTTGAATAATTTACTATAGAAAAGGCACTCCCTGGCGTAATTAAAATTTGAGACAGTAAAAAATTATTTTTTGAATAATTTACTATAGAAAAGGCAATCCCTGGCGTAATTAAAATTTGAGACAGTAAAAAATGAATTTTTGAATAATTTACTATAGAAAAGGCAATCCCTGGCGTAATTAAAATTTGCGACACTAAACAATTATTTTTTGCAAAATTTACTATAGAAAAGGCAATCCCTGGCGTAATTAAAATTTGCGACAGTATAAAATTATGTTTTGAATAATTTACTATCGAAAAGGCAATCCCTGGCGTAACTAAAATTTGAGACAGTAAAAAATGAATTTTTGAATAATTTACTATAGAAAAGGCAATCCCTGGCGTAATTAAAATTTGCGACACTAAACAATTATTTTTTGAATAATTTACTATAGAAAAGGCAATCCCTGGCGTAATTAAAATTTGCGACAGTAAAAAATTATTTTTTGAATAATTTACTATAGAAAAGGCAATCCCTGGCGTAATTAAAATTTGCGACACTAAACAATTATTTTTTGCAAAATTTACTATAGAAAAGGCAATCCCTGGCGTAATTAAAATTTGTGACAGAAAAAATGAATTTTTGAATAATTTACTATAGAAAAGGCAATCCCTGGCGTAATTAAAATTTGAGACAGTAAAAAATTAATTTTTGAATAATTTACTATAGAAAAGGCAATCCCTGGCGTAATTAAAATTTGCGACAGAAAAAAATTAATTTTTGAATAATTTGCTATAGAAAAGGCAATCCCTGGCGTAATTAAAATTTGAGACAGTAAAAAATGAATTTTTGAATAATTTACTATAGAAAAGGCAATCCCTGGCGTAATTAAAATTTGCGACAGTAAAAAATTAATTTTTGAATAATTTACTATAGAAAAGGCAATCCCTGGCGTAATTAAAATTTGCGACAGTATAAAATTATTTTTTGAATAATTTACTATAGAAAAGGCAATCCCTGGCGTAATTAAAATTTGAGACAGTAAAAAATGAATTTTTGAATAATTTACTACAGAAAAGGCAATCCCTGGCGTAATTAAAATTTGCGACACTAAACAATTATTTTTTGAATAATTTACTATAGAAAAGGCAATCCCTGGCGTAATTAAAATTTGCGACAGTAAAAAATTATTTTTTGAATAATTTACTATAGAAAAGGCAATCCCTGGCGTAATTAAAATTTGCGACACTAAACAATTATTTTTGCAAAATTTACTATAGAAAAGGCAATCCCTGGCGTAATTAAAATTTGTGACAGAAAAAATGAATTTTTGAATAATTTACTATAGAAAAGGCAATCACTGGCGTAATTAAAATTTGAGACAGTAAAAAATTATTTTTTGAATAATTTACTATAGAAAAGGCACTCCCTGGCGTAATTAAAATTTGAGACAGTAAAAAATTATTTTTTGAATAATTTACTATAGAAAAGGCAATCCCTGGCGTAATTAAAATTTGAGACAGTAAAAAATGAATTTTTGAATAATTTACTATAGAAAAGGCAATCCCTGGCGTAATTAAAATTTGCGACACTAAACAATTATTTTTTGCAAAATTTACTATAGAAAAGGCAATCCCTGGCGTAATTAAAATTTGCGACAGTATAAAATTATGTTTTGAATAATTTACTATAGAAAAGGCAATCCCTGGCGTAACTAAAATTTGAGACAGTAAAAAATGAATTTTTGAATAATTTACTATAGAAAAGGCAATCCCTGGCGTAATTAAAATTTGCGACACTAAACAATTATTTTTTGAATAATTTACTATAGAAAAGGCAATCCCTGGCGTAATTAAAATTTGCGACAGTAAAAAATTATTTTTTGAATAATTTACTATAGAAAAGGCAATCCCTGGCGTAATTAAAATTTGCGACACTAAACAATTATTTTTTGCAAAATTTACTATAGAAAAGGCAATCCCTGGCGTAATTAAAATTTGTGACAGAAAAAATGAATTTTTGAATAATTTACTATAGAAAAGGCAATCCCTGGCGTAATTAAAATTTGAGACAGTAAAAAATTAATTTTTGAATAATTTACTATAGAAAAGGCAATCCCTGGCGTAATTAAAATTTGCGACAGAAAAAAATTAATTTTTGAATAATTTGCTATAGAAAAGGCAATCCCTGGCGTAATTAAAATTTGAGACAGTAAAAAATGAATTTTTGAATAATTTACTATAGAAAAGGCAATCCCTGGCGTAATTAAAATTTGCGACAGTAAAAAATTAATTTTTGAATAATTTACTATAGAAAAGGCAATCCCTAGCGTAATTAAAATTTGCGACAGTATAAAATTATTTTTTGAATAATTTACTATAGAAAAGGCAATCCCTGGCGTAATTAAAATTTGAGACAGTAAAAAATGAATTTTTGAATAATTTACTACAGAAAAGGCAATCCCTGGCGTAATTAAAATTTGCGACACTAAACTATTATTTTTTGAATAATTTACTATAGAAAAGGCAATCCCTGGCGTAATTAAAATTTGCGACAGTAAAAAATTATTTTTTGAATAATTTACTATAGAAAAGGCAATCCCTGGCGTAATTAAAATTTGCGACACTAAACAATTATTTTTTGCAAAATTTACTATAGAAAAGGCAATCCCTGGCGTAATTAAAATTTGTGACAGAAAAAATGAATTTTTGAATAATTTACTATAGAAAAGGCAATCACTGGCGTAATTAAAATTTGAGACAGTAAAAAATTATTTTTTGAATAATTTACTATAGAAAAGGCAATCCCTGGCGTAATTAAAATTTGCGACAGTAAAAAATTATTTTTTGAATAATTTACTATAGAAAAGGCAATCCCTGGCGTAATTAAAATTTGCGACACTAAACAATTATTTTTTGCAAAATTTACTATAGAAAAGGCAATCCCTGGCATAATTAAAATTTGCGACACTAAACAATTATTTTTTGCAAAATTTACTATAGAAAAGGCAATCCCTGGCGTAATTAAAATTTGCGACAGTAAACAATTATTTTTTGAATAATTTACTATAGAAAAGGCAATCCCTGGCGTAATTAAAATTTGCGACACTAAACAATTATTTTTTGAATAATTTACTTTAGAAAAGGCAATCGCTGGCGTAATTAAAATTTGCGACACTAAACAACTATTTTTTGCAAAATTTACTATAGAAAAGGCAATCCCTGGCGTAATTAAAATTTGTGACAAAAAAAATGAATTTTTGAATAATTTACTATAGAAAAGGCAATCCCTGGCGTAATTAAAATTTGAGACAGTAAAAAATTATTTTTTGAATAATTTACTATAGAAAAGGCAATCCCTGGCGTAATTAAATTTGCGACAGTAAAAAATTATTTTTTGAATAATTTACTATAAAAAAGGCAATCCCTGGCGTAATTAAAATTTGCGACACTAAACAATTATTTTTTGCAAAATTTACTATAGAAAAGGCAATCCCTGGCATAATTAAAATTTGCGACACTAAACAATTATTTTTTGCAAAATTTACTATAGAAAAGGCAATCCCTGGCGTAATTAAAATTTGCGACAGTAAACAATTATTTTTTGAATAATTTACTATAGAAAAGGCAATCCCTGGCGTAATTAAAATTTGCGACACTAAATAATTATTTTTTGAATAATTTACTATAGAAAAGGCAATCCCTGGCGTAATTAAAATTTGCGACAGTATAAAATTATTTTTTGAATAATTTACTATAGAAAAGGCAATCCCTGGCGTAATTAAAATTTGAGAGAGTAAAAAATTATTTTTTGCAAAATTTACTATAGAAAAGGCAATCCCTGGCGTAATTAAAATTTGAGACAGTAAAAATTATTTTTTGAATAATTTACTATAGAAAAGGCAATCCCTGGCGTAATTAAAATTTGCGACAGTAAAAAATTATTTTTTGAATAATTTACTATAGAAAAGGCAATCCCTGGCGTAATTAAAATTTGCGACAGAAAAAAATTAATTTTTGAATAATTTACTATAGAAAAGGCAATCCCTGGCGTAATTAAAATTTGCGACAGTATAAAATTATTTTTTGAATAATTTACTATAGAAAAGGCAATCCTGGCGTAATTAAAATTTGCGACAGAGAAAAATTAATTTTTGAATAATTTACTATAGAAAAGGCAATCCCTGGCGTAATTAAAATTTGAGACAGTAAAAAATGAATTTTTGAATAATTTACTATAGAAAAGGCAATCCCTGGCGTAATTAAAATTTGCGACAGTAAAAAATTAATTTTTGAATAATTTACTATAGAAAACGCAATCCCTGGCGTAATTAAAATTTGCGACAGTATAAAATTATTTTTTGAATAATTTACTATAGAATAGGCAATCCCTGGCGTAGTTACAATTTGAGACAGTAAAAAATGAATTTTTGAATAATTTACTATAGAAAAGGCAATCCCTGGCGTAATTAAAATTTGCGACACTAAACAATTATTTTTTGAATAATTTACTATAGAAAAGGCAATCCCTGGCGTAATTAAAATTTGCGACAGTAAAAAATTATTTTTTGAATAATTTACTATAGAAAAGGCAATCCCTGGCGTAATTAAAATTTGCGACACTAAACAATTATTTTTTGCAAAATTTACTATAGAAAAGGCAATCCCTGGCGTAATCAAAATTTGTGACAGAAAAAATGAATTTTTGAATAATTTACTATAGAGAAGGCAATCCCTGGCGTAATAAAAATTTGAGACAGTAAAAAATGTATTTTTGAATAATTTACTATAGAAAAGGCAATCCCTGGCGTAATTAAAATTTGCGACACTAAACAATTATTTTTTGCAAAATTTACTATAGAAAAGGCAATCCCTGGCGTAATTAAAATTTGCGACACTAAAAAATAATTTTTTGAATAATTTACTATAGAAAAGGCAATCCCTGGCGTAATTAAAATTTGTGACAGAAAAAATTATTTTTTGAATAATTTACTATAGAAAAGGCAATCCCTGGCGTAATTAAAATTTGCGACACTAAACAATTATTTTTTGAATAATATACTATAGAAAAGGCAATCCCTGGCGTAATTAAAATTTGCGACACTAAACAATTATTTTTTGCAAATTTACTATAGAAAAGGCAATCCCTGGCGTAATTAAAATTTGTGATAGAAAAAATGAATTTTTAAATAATTTACTATAGAAAAGGCAATCCCTGGCGTAATTAAAATTTGAGACAGTAAAAAATTATTTTTTGAATAATTTACTATAGAAAAGGCAATCCCTGGCGTAATTAAAATTTGAGACAGTAAAAAATTATTTTTGAGTAATTTACTATAGAAAGGGCAATCCCTGAAGTAGTTAAAATTTGCGACAGTAAAAAATTATTTTTTGAATAATTTACTATAGAAAAGGCAATCCCTGGCGTAATTAAAATTTGCGACACTAAACAATTATTTTTTGCAAAATTTACTATAGAAAAGGCAATCCCTGGCGTAACTAAAATTTGCGACACTAAACAATTATTTTTTGCAAAATTTACTATAGAAAATGCAATCCCTGGCGTAATTAAAATTTGCGACACAAAACAATTATTTTTTGCAAAATTTACTATAGAAAAGGCAATCCCTGGCGTAATTAAAATTTGAGACAGTAAAAAATTATTTTTTGAATAATTTACTATAGAAAAGGCAATCCCTGGCGTAATTAAAATTTGAGACAGTAAAAAATTATTTTTTGAATAATTTACTATAGAAAAGGCAATCCCTGGCGTAATTAAAATTTGCGACAGTATAAAATTATTTTTTGAATAATTTACTATAGAAAAGGCAATCCCTGGCGTAATTAAAATTTGCGACAGTAAAAAATTATTTTTTGAATAATTTACTATAGAAAAGGCAATCCCTGGCGTAATTAAAATTTGAGACAGTAAAAAATTATTTTTTGAATAATTTACTATAGAAAAGGCAATCCCTGGCGTAATTAAAATTTGAGACAGTAAAAAATTATTTTTTGAATAATTTACTATAGAAAAGGCAATCTAGAAAAGGCAATCCTTGGCGTAATTAAAATTTGCGACAGTATAAAATTATTTTTTGAATAATTTACTATAGAAAAGGCAATCCCTGGCGTAATTAAAATTTGCGACAGAAAAAAATTATTTTTTGAATAATTTACTATAGAAAAGGCAATCCCTGGCGTAATTAAAATTTGAGACAGTAAAAAATTATTTTTTGAATACTTTACTATAGAAAAGGCAATCCCTGGCGTAATTAAAATTTGAGACAGTAAAAAATTATATTTTGAATAATTTACTATAGAAAAGGCACTCCCTGGCGTAATTAAAATTTTAGACAGTAAAAAATTATTTTTTGAATAATTTACTATAGAAAAGGCAATCCCTGGCGTAATTAAAATTTGAGACAGTAAAAAATGAATTTTTGAATAATTTACTATAGAAAAGGCAATCCCTGGCGTAATTAAAATTTGCGACACTAAACAATTAATTTTTGCAAAATTTACTATAGAAAAGGCAATCCCTGGCGTAATTAAAATTTGCGACAGTATAAAATTATGTTTTGAATAATTTACTATAGGAAAGGCAATCCCTGGCGTAACTAAAATTTGAGACAGTAAAAAATGAATTTTTGAATAATTTACTATAGAAAAGGCAATCCCTGGCGTAATTAAAAATTTGCGACACTAAACAATTATTTTTTGAATAATTTACTATAGAAAAGGCAATCCCTGGCGTAATTAAAATTTGCGACAGTAAAAAATTATTTTTTGAATAATTTACTATAGAAAAGGCAATCCCTGGCGTAATTAAAATTTGCGACACTAAACAATTATTTTTTGCAAAATTTACTATAGAAAATGCAATCCCCTGGCGTAATTAAAATTTGCGACACTAAACAATTATTTTTTGCAAAATTTACTATAGAAAAGGCAATCCCTGGCGTAATTAAAATTTGAGACAGTAAAAAATTATTTTTTGAATAATTTACTATAGAAAGGCAATCCCTGGCGTAATTAAAATTTGAGACAGTAAAAAATTATTTTTTGAATAATTTACTATAGAAAAGGCAATCCCTGGCGTAATTAAAATTTGCGACAGTATAAAATTATTTTTTGAATAATTTACTATAGAAAAGGCAATCCCTGGCGTAATTAAAATTTGCGACAGTAAAAAATTATTTTTGAATAATTTACTATAGAAAAGGCAATCCCTGGCGTAATTAAAATTTGAGACAGTAAAAAATTATTTTTTGAATAATTTACTATAGAAAAGGCAATCCCTGGCGTAATTAAAATTTGAGACAGTAAAAAATTATTTTTTGAATAATTTACTATAGAAAAGGCAATCCTTGGCGTAATTAAAATTTGCGACAGTATAAAATTATTTTTGAATAATTTACTATAGAAAAGGCAATCCCTGGCGTAATTAAAATTTGCGACAGAAAAAATTATTTTTTGAATAATTTACTATAGAAAAGGCAATCCCTGGCGTAATTAAAATTTGAGACAGTAAAAAATTATTTTTTGAATACTTTACTATAGAAAAGGCAATCCCTGGCGTAATTAAAATTTGAGACAGTAAAAAATTATTTTTTGAATAATTTACTATAGAAAAGGCACTCCCTGGCGTAATTAAAATTTTAGACAGTAAAAAATTATTTTTTGAATAATTTACTATAGAAAAGGCAATCCCTGGCGTAATTAAAATTTGAGACAGTAAAAAATGAATTTTTGAATAATTTACTATAGAAAAGGCAATCCCTGGCGTAATTAAAATTTGCGACACTAAACAATTAATTTTTGCAAAATTTACTATAGAAAAGGCAATCCCTGGCGTAATTAAAATTTGCGACAGTATAAAATTATGTTTTGAATAATTTACTATAGGAAAGGCAATCCCTGGCGTAACTAAAATTTGAGACAGTAAAAAATGAATTTTTTGAATAATTTACTATAGAAAAGGCAATCCCTGGCGTAATTAAAATTTGCGACACTAAACAATTATTTTTTTGAATAATTTACTATAGAAAAGGCAATCCCTGGCGTAATTAAAATTTGCGACAGTAAAAAATTATTTTTTGAATAATTTACTATAGAAAAGGTAATCCCTGGCGTAATTAAAAATTTGCGACACTAAACAATTATTTTTTTGCAAAATTTACTATAGAAAAGGCAATCCCTGGAGTAATTAAAATTTGTGACAGAAAAAATGAATTTTTGAATAATTTACTATAGAAAAGGCAATCCCTGGCGTAATTAAAATTTGAGACAGTAAAAAATTAATTTTTGAATAATTTACTATAGAAAAGGCAATCCCTGGCGTAATTAAAATTTGCGACAGAAAAAAATTAATTTTTGAATAATTTACTATAGAAAAGGCAATCCCTGGCGTAATTAAAATTTGAGACAGTAAAAAATGAATTTTTGAATAATTACTACAGAAAAGGCAATCCCTGGCGTAATTAAAATTTGCGACACTAAACAATTTTTTTTTTGAATAATTTACTATAGAAAAGGCAATCCCTGGCGTAATTAAAATTTGCGACAGTAAAAAATTATTTTTTGAATAATTTACTATAGAAAAGGCAATCCCTGGCGTAATTAAAATTTGCGACATTAAACAATTATTTTTTGCAAAATTTACTATAGAAAAGGCAATCCCTGGCGTAATTAAAATTTGTGACAGAAAAAATGAATTTTTGAATAATTTACTATAGAAAAGGCAATCCCTGGCGTAATTAAAATTTGAGACAGTAAAAAATTATTTTTTGAATAATTTACTATAGAAAAGGCAATCCCTGGCGTAATTAAAATTTGCGACAGTAAAAAATTATTTTTTGAATAATTTACTATATAAAAGGCAATCCCTGGCGTAATTAAAATTTGCGACACTAAACAATTATTTTTTGCAAAATTTACTATAGAAAAGGAAATCCCTGGCATAATTAAAATTTGCGACACTAAACAATTATTTTTTGCAAAATTTACTATAGAAAAGGCAATCCCTGGCGTAATTAAAATTTGCGACAGTAAACAATTATTTTTTGAATAATTTACTATAGAAAAGGCAATCCCTGGCGTAATTAAAATTTGCGACACTAAACAATTATTTTTTGAATAATTTACTATAGAAAAGGCAATCCCTGGCGTAATTAAAATTTGCGACAGTATAAAATTATTTTTTGAATAATTTACTATAGAAAAGGCAATCCCTGGCGTAATTAAAATTTGAGACAGTAAAAAATTATTTTTTGCAAAATTTACTATAGAAAAGGCAATCCCTGGCGTAATTAAAATTTGAGACAGTAAACAATTATTTTTTGCAAAATTTACTATAGAAAAGGCAATCCCTGGCGTAATTAAAATTTGTGATAGAAAAAATGAATTTTTAAATAATTTACTATAGAAAAGGCAATCCCTGGCGTAATTAAAATTTGAGACAGTAAAAAATTATTTTTTGAATAATTTACTATAGAAAAGGCAATCCCTGGCGTAATTAAAATTTGAGACAGTAAAAAATTATTTTTTGAGTAATTTACTATAGAAAGGGCAATCCCTGAAGTAGTTAAAATTTGCGACAGTAAAAAATTATTTTTTGAATAATTTACTATAGAAAAGGCAATCCCTGGCGTAATTAAAATTTGCGACACTAAACAATTATTTTTTGCAAAATTTACTATAGAAAAGGCAATCCCTGGCGTAATTAAAATTTGCGACACTAAACAATAATTTTTTGAATAATTTACTATAGAAAAGGCAATCCCTGGCGTAATTAAAATTTGTGACAGAAAAAATTATTTTTTGAATAATTTACTATAGAAAAGGCAATCCCTGGCGTAATTAAAATTTGCGACACTAAACAATTATTTTTTGAATAATATACTATAGAAAAGGCAATCCCTGGCGTAATTAAAATTTGCGACACTAAACAATTATTTTTTGCAAAATTTACTATAGAAAAGGCAATCCCTGGCGTAATTAAAATTTGTGATAGAAAAAATGAATTTTTAAATAATTTACTATAGAAAAGGCAATCCCTGGCGTAATTAAAATTTGAGACAGTAAAAAATTATTTTTTGAATAATTTACTATAGAAAAGGCAATCCCTGGCGTAATTAAAATTTGAGACAGTAAAAAATTATTTTTTGAGTAATTTACTATAGAAAGGGCAATCCCTGAAGTAGTTAAAATTTGCGACAGTAAAAAATTATTTTTTGAATAATTTACTATAGAAAAGGCAATCCCTGGCGTAATTAAAATTTGCGACACTAAACAATTATTTTTTGCAAAATTTACTATAGAAAAGGCAATCCCTGGCGTAATTAAAATTTGCGACACTAAACAATTATTTTTTGCAAAATTTACTATAGAAAATGCAATCCCTGGCGTAATTAAAATTTGCGACACTAAACAATTATTTTTTGCAAAATTTACTATAGAAAAGGCAATCCCTGGCGTAATTAAAATTTGAGACAGTAAAAAATTATTTTTTGAATAATTTACTATAGAAAAGGCAATCCCTGGCGTAATTGAAATTTGAGACAGTAAAAAATTATTTTTTGAATAATTTACTATAGAAAAGGCAATCCCTGGCGTAATTAAAATTTGCGACAGTATAAAATTATTTTTTGAATAATTTACTATAGAAAAGGCAATCCCTGGCGTAATTAAAATTTGCGACAGTAAAAAATTATTTTTTGAATAATTTACTATAGAAAAGGCAATCCCTGGCGTAATTAAAATTTGAGACAGTAAAAAATTATTTTTTGAATAATTTACTATAGAAAAGGCAATCCCTGGCGTAATTAAAATTTGAGACAGTAAAAAATTATTTTTTGAATAATTTACTATAGAAAAGGCAATCCTTGGCGTAATTAAAATTTGCGACAGTATAAAATTATTTTTTGAATAATTTACTATAGAAAAGGCAATCCCTGGCGTAATTAAAATTTGCGACAGAAAAAAATTATTTTTTGAATAATTTACTATAGAAAAGGCAATCCCTGGCGTAATTAAAATTTGAGACAGTAAAAAATTATTTTTTGAATACTTTACTATAGAAAAGGCAATCCCTGGCGTAATTAAAATTTGAGACAGTAAAAAATTATTTTTTGAATAATTTACTATAGAAAAGGCACTCCCTGGCGTAATTAAAATTTTAGACAGTAAAAAATTATTTTTTGAATAATTTACTATAGAAAAGGCAATCCCTGGCGTAATTAAAATTTGAGACAGTAAAAAATGAATTTTTGAATAATTTACTATAGAAAAGGCAATCCCTGGCGTAATTAAAATTTGCGACACTAAACAATTAATTTTTGCAAAATTTACTATAGAAAAGGCAATCCCTGGCGTAATTAAAATTTGCGACAGTATAAAATTATGTTTTGAATAATTTACTATAGGAAAGGCAATCCCTGGCGTAACTAAAATTTGAGACAGTAAAAAATGAATTTTTGAATAATTTACTATAGAAAAGGCAATCCCTGGCGTAATTAAAATTTGCGACACTAAACAATTATTTTTTGAATAATTTACTATAGAAAAGGCAATCCCTGGCGTAATTAAAATTTGCGACAGTAAAAAATTATTTTTTGAATAATTTACTATAGAAAAGGCAATCCCTGGCGTAATTAAAATTTGCGACACTAAACAATTATTTTTTGCAAAATTTACTATAGAAAATGCAATCCCTGGCGTAATTAAAATTTGCGACACTAAACAATTATTTTTTGCAAAATTTACTATAGAAAAGGCAATCCCTGGCGTAATTAAAATTTGAGACAGTAAAAAATTATTTTTTGAATAATTTACTATAGAAAAGGCAATCCCTGGCGTAATTAAAATTTGAGACAGTAAAAAATTATTTTTTGAATAATTTACTATAGAAAAGGCAATCCCTGGCGTAATTAAAATTTGCGACAGTATAAAATTATTTTTTGAATAATTTACTATAGAAAAGGCAATCCCTGGCGTAATTAAAATTTGCGACAGTAAAAAATTATTTTTTGAATAATTTACTATAGAAAAGGCAATCCCTGGCGTAATTAAAATTTGAGACAGTAAAAAATTATTTTTTGAATAATTTACTATAGAAAAGGCAATCCCTGGCGTAATTAAAATTTGAGACAGTAAAAAATTATTTTTTGAATAATTTACTATAGAAAAGGCAATCCTTGGCGTAATTAAAATTTGCGACAGTATAAAATTATTTTTTGAATAATTTACTATAGAAAAGGCAATCCCTGGCGTAATTAAAATTTGAGACAGTAAAAAATTATTTTTTGAATAATTTACTATAGAAAAGGCAATCCCTGGCGTAATTAAAATTTGCGACAGTAAAAAATTATTTTTTGAATAATTTACTATATAAAAGGCAATCCCTGGCGTAATTCAAATTTACGACAGTAAAAATTATTTTTTGAATAATTTACTATAGAAAAGGCAATCCCTGGCGTAATTAAAATTTGCGACAGAAAAAAATTAATTTTTGAATAATTTACTATAGAAAAGGCAATCCCTGGCGTAATTCAAATTTACGACAGTAAAAATTATTTTTTGAATAATTTACTATAGAAAAGGCAATCACTGGCGTAATTAAAATTTGCGACAGTAAAAATTATTTTTTGAATAATTTACTATAGAAAAGGCAATCCCTGGCGTAATTAAAATTTGCGACAGAAAAAAATTAATTTTTGAATAATTTACTATAGAAAAGGCAATCCCTGGCGTAATTAAAATTTGCGACAGTATAAAATTATTTTTTGAATAATTTACTATAGAAAAGGCAATCCCTGGCGTAATTAAAATTTGCGACAGAAAAAAATTAATTTTTGAATAATTTACTATAGAAAAGGCAATCCCTGGCGTAATTAAAATTTGAGACAGTAAAAAATGAGTTTTTGAATAATTTACTATAGAAAAGGCAATCCCTGGCGTAATTAAAATTTGCGACAGTAAGAAATTAATGTTTGAATAATTTACTATAGAAAAGGCAATCCCTGGCGTAATTAAAATTTGCGACAGTATAAAATTATTTTTTGAATAATTTACTATAGAAAAGGCAATCCCTGGCGTAGTTAAAATTTGAGACAGTAAAAAATGAATTTTTGAATAATTTACTATAGAAAAGGCAATCCCTGGCGTAATTAAAATTTGCGACACTAAACAATTATTTTTTGAATAATTTACTATAGAAAAGGCAATCCCTGGCGTAATTAAAATTTGCGACAGTAAAAAATTATTTTTTGAATAATTTACTATAGAAAAGGCAATCCCTGGCGTTATTAAAATTTGCGACACTAAACAATTATTTTTTGCAAAATTTACTATAGAAAAGGCAATCCCTGGCGTAATCAAAATTTGTGACAGAAAAAATGAATTTTTGAATAATTTACTATAGAGAAGGCAATCCCTGGCGTAATAAAAATTTGAGACAGTAAAAAATTATTTTTTGAATAATTTACTATAGAAAAGGCAATCCCTGGCGTAATTAAAATTTGAGACAGTAAAAAATTATTTTTTGAATAATTTACTATAGAAAAGGCAATACCTGGCGTAATTAAAATTTGTGACAGAAAAAATGAATTTTTGAATAATTTACTATAGAAAAGGCAATCCCTGGCGTAATTAAAATTTGAGACAGTAAAAAATGAATTTTTGAATAATTTACTATAGAAAAGGCAATCCCTGGCGTAATTAAAATTTGAGACAGTAAAAAATTATTTTTTGAATAATTTACTATAGAAAAGGCAATCCCTGGCGTAATTAAAATTTGAGACAGTAAAAAATTATTTTTTGAATAATTTACTATAGAAAAGGCAATCCCTGGCGTAATTATAATTTGCGACAGTAAAAAATTATTTTTTGAATAATTTACTATAGAAAAGGCAATCTCCCTGGCGTAATTAAAATTTGCGACACTAAACAATTATTTTTTGCAAAATTTACTATAGAAAAGGCAATCCCTGTCGTAATTAAAATTTGCGACAGTAAAAAATTAATTTTTGAATAGTTTACTATAGAAAAGGCAATCCCTGGCGTAAATAAAATTTGCGACAGTATAAAATTATTTTTTGAATAATTTATATAGAAAAAGCAATCCCTGGCGTAATTAAAATTTGAGACAGTAAAAAATGAATTTTTGAATAATTTACTATAGAAAAGGCAATCCCTGGCGTAATTAAAATTTGCGACACTAAACAATTATTTTTTGCAAAATTTACTATAGAAAAGGCAATCCCTGGCGTAATTAAAATTTGCGACAGTATAAAATTATTTTTTGCAAAATTTACTATAGAAAAGGCAATCCCTGGCGTAATTAAAATTTGCGACACTAAACAATTATTTTTTGCAAAATTTACTATAGAAAAGGCAATCCCTGGCGTAACTAAAATTTGCGACAGTATAAAATTATTTTTTGAATAATTTACTATAGAAAAGGCAATCCTTGGCGTAATTAAAATTTGAGACAGTAAAAAATTATTTTTTGAATAATTTACTATAGAAAAGACAATCCCTGGCGTAATTAAAATTTGCGACAGTAAAAAATTATTTTTTGAATAATTTACTATAGAAAAGGCAATCCCTGGCGTAATTAAAATTTGAGACAGTAAAAAATTATTTTTTGAATAATTTACTATAGAAAAGGCAATCCATGGTGTAATTAAAATTTGCGACAGAAAAAAATTAATTTTTGAATAATTTACTATAGAAAAGGCAATCCCTGGCGTAATTAAAATTTGCGACAGTATAAAATTATTTTTTGAATAATTTACTATAGAAAAGGCAATCCCTGGCGTAATTAAAATTTGCGACAGTAAAAAATTATTTTTTGAATAATTTACTATAGAAAAGGCAATCCCTGGCGTAATTAAAATTTGCGACAGAAAAAAATTAATTTTTGAATAATTTACTATAGAAAAGGCAATCCCTGGCGTAATTAAAATTTGCGACAGTATAAAATTATTTTTTGAATAATTTACTATAGAAAAGGCAATCCCTGGCGTAATTAAAATTTGCGACAATAAACAATTATTTTTTGAATAATTTACTATAGAAAAGGCAATCCATGGTGTAATTAAAATTTGCGACAGAAAAAAATTAATTTTTGAATAATTTACTATAGAAAAGGCAATCCCTGGCGTAATTAAAATTTGCGACAGTATAAAATTATTTTTTGAATAATTTACTATAGAAAAGGCAATCCCTGGCGTAATTAAAATTTGCGAAACTAAACAATTATTTTTTGCAAAATTTACTATAGAAAAGGCAATCCCTGGCGTAATTAAAATTTGCGACACTAAACAATTATTTTTTGAATAATTTATTATAGAAAAGGCAATCCCTGGCGTAATTAAAATTTGAGACACTAAACAATTATTTTTTGCAAAATTTACTATAGAAAAAGCAATCCCTGGCGTAGTTAAAATTTGCGACACTAAACAATTATTTTTTGCAAAATTTACTATAGAAAAGGCAATCCCTGGCGTAATTAAAATTTGCGACACTAAACAATTATTTTTTGAATAATTTACTATAGAAAAGGCAATCCCTGGCGTAATTAAAATTTGCGACAATAAACAATTATTTTTTGAATAATTTGCTATAGAAAAGGCAATCCCTGGCGTAATTAAAATTTGAGACAGTAAAAAATTATTTTTTGCAAAATTTACTATAGAAAAGGCAATCCCTGGCGTAATTAAAATTTGCGACACTAAACAATTATTTTTTGCAAAATTTACTATAGAAAAGGCAATCCCTGACGTAATTAAAATTTGCGACACTAAACAATTATTTTTTGCAAAATTTACTATAGAAAAGGCAATCCCTGGCGTAATTAAAATTTGCGACACTAAACAATTATTTTTTGCAAAATTTACTATAGAAAAGGCAATCCCTGGCGTAATTAAAATTTGCGACAGTAAACAATTATTTTTTGAATAATTTACTATAGAAAAGGCAATCCCTGGGGTAATTAAAATTTGAGACAGTAAAAAATTATTTTTTGAATAATTTACTATAGAAAAGGCAATCCCTGGCGTAATTAAAATTTGCGACACTAAACAATTATTTTTTGCAAAATTTACTATAGAAAAGGCAATCCCTGGCGTAATTAAAATTTGCGACACTAAACAATTATTTTTTGCAAAATTTACTATAGAAAAGGCAATCCCTGGCGTAATTAAAATTTGCGACACTAAACAATTATTTTTTGCAAAATTTACTATAGAAAAGGCAATCCCTGGCGTAATTAAAATTTGCGACACTAAACAATTATTTTTTGCAAAATTTACTATAGAAAAGGCAATCCCTGGCGTAATTAAAATTTGCGACAGTAAACAATTATTTTTTGAATAATTTACTATAGAAAAGGCAATCCCTGGGGTAATTAAAATTTGAGACAGTAAAAAATTATTTTTTGCAAAATTTACTATAGAAAAGGCAATCCCTGGCGTAATTAAAATTTGCGACACTAAACAATTATTTTTTGCAAAATTTACTATAGAAAAGGCAATCCCTGGCGTAATTAAAATTTGCGACACTAAACAATTATTTTTTGCAAAATTTACTATAGAAAAGGCAATTCCTGGCGTAATTAAAATTTGCGACACTAAACAATTATTTTTTGCAAAATTTACTATAGAAAAGGCAATCCCTGGCGTAGTTAAAATTTGCGACAGTAAACAATTATTTTTTGCAAAATTTACTATAGAAAAGGCAATCCCTGGCGTAATTAAAATTTGAGACAGTAAAAAATTATTTTTTGAATAATTTACTATAGAAAAGGCAATCCCTGGCGTAATTAAATTTTGCGACAGTATAAAATTATTTTTTGCAAAATTTACTATAGAAAAGGCAATCCCTGGCGTAATTAAAATTTGCGACATTAAAAAATTGTTTTTTTTCAAAATTTACTATAGAAAAGGCAATCCCTGGCGTAATTAAAATTTGCGACACTAAACAATTATTTTTTGCAAAATTTACTATAGAAAAGGCAATCCCTGGCGTAATTAAAATTTGCGACACTAAACAATTATTTTTTGCAAAATTTACTATAGAAAAGGCAATCCTGGCGTAATTAAAATTTGCGACAGTAAACAATTATTTTTTGAATAATTTACTATAGAAAAGGCAATCCTTGGCGTAATTAAAATTTGAGACAGTAAAAAATTATTTTTTGCAAAATTTACTATAGAAAAGGCAATCCCTGGCGTAATTAAAATTTGCGACACTAAACAATTATTTCTTGCAAAATTTACTATAGAAAAGGCAATCCCTGGCGTAATTAAAATTTGCGACACTAAACAATTATTTTTTGCAAAATTTACTATAGAAAAGGCAATTCCTGGCGTAATTAAAATTTGCGACACTAAACAATTATTTTTTGCAAAATTTACTATAGAAAAGGCAATCCCTGGCGTAATTAAAATTTGCGACAGTAAACAATTATTTTTGCAAAATTTACTATAGAAAAGGCAATCCTTGGTGTAATTAAAATTTGAGACACTAAACAATTATTTTTTGCAAAATTTACTATAGAAAAGGCAATCCCTGGCGTAATTAAAATTTGCGACACTAAACAATTATTTTTTGAATAATTTACTATAGAAAAGGCAATCCCTGGTGTAATTAAAATTTGCGACAGTAAAAAATTATTTTTTGAATAATTTACTATAGAAAAGGCAATCCCTGGCGTAATTAAAATTTGAGACAGTAAAAAATTATTTTTTGAATAATTTACTATAGAAAAGGCAATCCCTGGCGTAATTATAATTTGAGACACTAAACAATTATTTTTTGCAAAATTTACTATAGAAAAGGCAATCCCTGGCGTAATTAAAATTTGCGACACTAAACAATTATTTTTTGCAAAATTTACTATAGAAAAGGCAATCCCTGGCGTAATTAAAATTTGCGACACTAAGCAATTATTTTTTGCAAAATTTACTATAGAAAAGGCAATCCCTGGCGTAATTAAAATTTAAGACAGTAAAAAATTATTTTTTGCAAAATTTACTATAGAAAAGGCAATCCCTGGCGTAATTAAAATTTGCGACAGTATAAAATTATTTTTTGAATAATTTACTATAGAAAAGGCAATCCCTGGCGTAATTAAAATTTGAGACACTAAAAAATTATTTTTTGCAAAATTTACTATAGAAAAGGCAATTCCTGGTGTAATTAAAATTTGCGACACTAAACAATTATTTTTTGCAAAATTTACTATAGAAAAGGCAATCCCTGGCGTAATTAAAATTTGCGACACTAAACAATTATTTTTTGCAAAATTTACTATAGAAAAGGCAATCCCTGGCGTAATTAAAATTTGAGACAGTATACAATTATTTTTTGAATAATTTACTATAGAAAAGGCAATCCCTGGCGTAATTAAAATTTGCGACACTAAACAATTATTTTTTGAATAATTTACTATAGAAAAGGCAATCCCTGGCGTAATTAAAATTTGCGACAGTAAACAATTATTTTTTGCAAAATTTACTATAGAAAAGGCAATCCCTGGCGTAATTAAAATTTGCGACAGTAAAAAATTATTTTTTGAATAATTTACTATAGAAAAGGCAATCCCTGGCGTAATTAAAATTTGAGGCAGTAAAAATTATTTTTTCCAAAATTTACTATAGAAAAGGCAATCCCTGGCGTAATTAAAATTTGCGACACTAAACAATTATTTTTTGCAAAATTTACTATAGAAAAGGCAATCCCTGGCGTAATTAAAATTTGCGACACTAAACAATTATTTTTTGAATAATTTACTATAGAAAAGGCAATCCCTGGCGTAATTAAAATTTGAGACAGTAAAAAATTATTTTTTGTATAATTTACTATAGAAAAGGCAATCCCTGGCGTATTTAAAATTTGCGACACTAAACAATTATTTTTTGCAAAATTTACTATAGAAAAGGCAATCCCTGGCGTAATTAAAATTTGCGACAGTAAAAAATTATTTTTTGAATAATTTACTATAGAAAAGGCAATCCCTGGCGTATTTAAAATTTGCGACACGAAACAATTATTTTTTGCAAAATTTACTATAGAAAAGGCAATCCCTGGCGTAATTAAAATTTGCGACAGTATAAAATTATTTTTTGAATAATTTACTATAGAAAAGGCAATCCCTGGCGTAATTAAAATTGGCGACAGTAAACAATTATTTTTTGCAAAATTTACTATAGAAAAGGCAATCCCTGGCGTAATTAAAATTTGCGACAGTAAAAAATTATTTTTTGAATAATTTACTATAGAAAAGGCAATCCCTGGCGTAATTAAAATTTGAGACAGTAAAAAATTATTTTTTGAATAATTTACTATAGAAAAGGCAATCCCTGGCGTAATTAAAATTTGCGACAGTATAAAATTATTTTTTGAAAAATTTACTATAGAAAAGGCAATCCCTGGCGTAATTAAAATTTGAGACAGTAAAAAATTATTTTTTGAATAATTTACTATAGAAAAGGCAATCCCTGGCGTAATTAAAATTTGCGACAGTATAAAATGAATTTTTGAATAATTTACTATAGAAAAGGCAATCCCTGGCGTAATTAAAATTTGCGACAGTATAAAATTATTTTTTGAAAAATTTACTATAGAAAAGGCAATCCCTGGCGTAATTAAAATTTGAAACAGTAAAAAATTATTTTTTGAATAATTTACTATAGAAAAGGCAATCCCTGGCGTAATTAAAATTTGCGACAGTAAAACATTATTTTTTGAAAAATTTACTATAGTAAAGGCAATCCTTGGCGTAATTAAAATTTGAGACAGTAAAAAATTATTTTTTGAATAATTGACTATAGAAAAGGCAATCCCTGGCGTAATTAAAATTTGCGACACTAAACAATAATTTTTTGCAAAATTTACTATAGAAAAGGCAATCCCTGGCGTAATTAAAATTTGCGACAGTAAAAAATTATTTTTTTAATAATTTACTATAGAAAAGGCAATCCCTGGCGTAATTAAAATTTGAGACAGTAAAAAATTATTTTTTGCAAAATTTACTATAGAAAAGGCAATCCCTGGCGTAATTAAAATTTGCGACACTAAACAATTATTTTTTGCAAAATTTACTATAGAAAAGGCAATCCCTGGCGTAATTAAAATTTGCGACAGTAAACAATTATTTTTTGCAAAATTTACTATAGAAAAGGCAATCCCTGGCGTAATTAAAATTTGCAACAGTAAAAAATTATTTTTTGAATAATTTACTATAGAAAAGGCAATCCCTGGCGTAATTAAAATTTGCAACAGTAAAAAATTATTTTTTGAATAATTTACTATAGAAAAGGCAATCCCTGGCGTAATTAAAATTTGAGACAGTAAAAAATTATTTTTTGCAAAATTTACTATAGAAAAGGCAATCCCTGGCGTAATTAAAATTTGCGACACTAAACAATTATTTTTTGCAAAATTTACTATAGAAAAGGCAATCGCTGGCGTAATTGAAATTTGCGACACTAAACAATTATTTTTTGAATAATTTACTATAGAAAAGGCAATCCCTGGCGTAATTAAAATTTGAGACAGTAAAAAATTATTTTTTGAATAATTTACTATAGAAAAGGCAATCCCGGGGGTATTTAAAATTTGCGACACTAAACAATTATTTTTTGCAAAATTTACTATAGAAAAGGCAATCCCTGGCGTAATTAATATTTGCGACAGTAAAAAATTATTTTTTGAATAATTTACTATAGAAAAGGCAATCCCTGGCGTATTTAAAATTTGCGACACTAAACAATTATTTTTTGCAGAATTTACTATAGAAAAGGCAATCCCTGGCGTAATTAAAATTTGCGACAGTATAAAATTATTTTTTGAATAATTTACTATAGAAAAGGCAATCCCTGGCGTAATTAAAATTTGCGACAGTAAACAATTATTTTTTGCAAAACTTACTATAGGTAAGGCAATCCCTGGCGTAATTAAAATTTGCGACAGTAAAAAATTATTTTTTGAATAATTTACTATAGAAAAGGCAATCCCTGGCGTAATTAAAATTTGAGACAGTAAAAAATTATTTTTTGAATAATTTACTATAGAAAAGGCAATCCCTGGCCTAATTAAAATTTGCGACAGTAAACAATTATTTTTTGCAAAATTTTTTATAGAAAAGGCAATCCCTGGCGTAATTAAAATTTGCGACACTAAACAATTATTTTTTGAATAATTTACTATAGAAAAGGCAATCCCTGGCGTAATTAAAATTTGAGACAGTATAAAATTATTTTTTGAATAATTTACTATAGAAAAGGCAATCCCTGGCGTATTTAAAATTTTCGACACTAAACAATTATTTTTTGCAAAATTTACTATAGAAAAGGCAATCCCTGGCGTAATTAAAATTTGCGACAGTAAAAAATTATTTTTTGAATAATTTACTATAGAAAAGGCAATCCCTGGCGTATTTAAAATTTGCGACACTAAACAATTATGTTTTGCAAAATTTACTACAGAAAAGGCAATCCCTGGCGTAATTTAAATTTGCGACAGTACAATATTATTTTTTGAATAATTTACTATAGAAAAGGCAATGCCTGGCGTAATTAAAATTTGCGAGAGTAAACAATTATTTTTTGCAAAATTTACTATAGAAAAGGCAATCCCTGGCGTAATTAAAATTTGCGACAGTAAAAAATTATTTTTTGAATAATTTACTATAGAAAAGGCAATCCCTGGCGTAATTAAAATTTGAGACAGTAAAAAATTATTTTTTGAATAATTTACTATAGAAAAGGCAATCCCTGGCGTAATTAAAATTTGCGACAGTATAAAATTATTTTTTGATTAATTTACTATAGAAAAGGCAATCCCTGGCGTAATTAAAATTGGCGACAGTAAACAATTATTTTTTGCAAAATTTACTATAGAAAAGGCAATCCCTGGCGTAATTAAAATTTGCGACAGTAAAAAATTATTTTTTGAATAATTTACTATAGAAAAGGCAATCCCTGGCGTAATTAAAATTTGAGACAGTAAAAAATTATTTTTTGAATAATTTATTATAGAAAAGGCAATCCCTGGTGTAATTAAAATTTGCGACAGTATAAAATTATTTTTTGAAAAATTTACTATAGAAAAGGCAATCACTGGCGTATTTAAAATTTGAGACAGTAAAAAATTATTTTTTGAATAATTTACTATAGAATAGGCAATCCCTGGCGTAATTAAAATTTGCGACAGTATAAAATTATTTTTTGAAAAATTTACTGTAGAAAGGCAATCACTGGCGTATTTAAAATTTGAGACAGTAAAAAATTATTTTTTGAATAATTTACTATAGAAAAGGCAATCCCTGGCGTAATTAAAATTTGAGACACTAAACAATTATTTTTTGCAAAATTTACTATAGAAAAGGCAATCCCTGGCGTAATTAAAATTTGCGACACTAAACAATTATTTTTTGCAAAATTTACTATAGAAAAGGCAATCCCTGGCGTAATTAAAATTTGCGACACTAAGCAATTATTTT